>LPNX010008177.1:0-111431 GCA_001517045.1 Pseudotsuga menziesii | reverse complement strand
TATATTTATATATATTTATGAAAATTTCATTTTCTTTTTTATGAAAATTTCATGTTTTTAATTATTATTATATTTTTTTTATTAATTTATAATAAATTTTTAACATATATAATTTTAAACTATTGTTTTTTTTAAGTTTTACTATATATTTTAAAAATCTAATTTTTTATTTGTTTTAGAGTTTTTTAATTTTTAATTTTTTATAAAAAAATTATAAAAACAGGAAGAGGGGAAGACATGGCCACAGAGAGGGGATGCTCTATTTTCCAAGGCCATGATTTAAAAAATGTTGTAATTTTAGCACCACTTTTCAATTTAGAGATTGATTTTAAGATTTTTCTTCCAATGATATTGATCATTAAGTCGATGCTTTCAAATAAGTTATAATTTTATCCTTTCAAAAAACCAATGTGCTACCTGTAGCATTACATTTCTATACAATGCTTGATTTAAAGCTATTGTTAGAAACAATATGTGTTTTTAAGGAAATAGTTGTATTTTTAACTTTGAAACAAAAAAGAGTGCTACTGGTAGCATCACTTTTCGATTTGAAGGTTGATTCTTGTGTTTTTTTACACAAAAAGAGATTCTTAGGGATAAAGTTATTATTGTGAGTATAGATTTCTCGTCAGGTTCTACAATGTGTTTAAAAACATGTTGATTAACATTCTAATCCGACAGAGACAGAATCCTCTAAATATGTTGATGCCTCAACTATTCCCATGTCACTAGAGTTGGGGAACCCCTTCCTTTCTTGAACTATTTACTTATGATCTTTTCCGTTTAATGTTTTCTTCTTCTAGTTATGATAATGTTTTCTTAAAGCAAATTTTTAATCGTCAAATTCTATTCATTCTTCAATGATTTGTTGGGGAATGACTCTCTTTGTTTGAAGTTGAACCATTGGGTATCCTTTCACTTTTTGAAGTACTTATTTTGGGAGAAACTTGACCGTTCATCATGCCAGTTTCAAAATTATCCATTTTGAAATTCTAAAGGAGCTTTAATGGTTCATAAGTCCCTCTTCTCTATCTAAGGGAGTTGCATCTTTTGAAAACATTTGATGAACTTTCCATCAGGACCCTTTTCACTTTTAAGATTTTATCTTTCAAACCAACTGATGGTTCATTGGGTGCTTTTTAAATTAAGTAGTTCATCAGGTTGGTTTTGATTTCAATTAAAGATATTTGTTTTACTATCCTCGAAAATGCATAAGATATTTTTCAAATTTTAAATGGTCAGAATTTTGAGAGTGCTTAGATGGTTCATTGGGCCTCTTTTGAGGTTTTACTTTCAAAATATTGAAATAGTTCGATACAGAGAACTGATAGATCATCACATCATTTGGAATTTATTTGATTATATATTTTCAATGTATTTGATGGTTTATCAAACTTATTTCTTTCTTAATTGAATCAATCCCCAAATCTGCTTCGATAATCATGTATAAGTTACATTTGAATGATGTTATATTTTTAAACCACCTTATAACTCATCTTTCCTTCCAACATGATACATATTTTGACAGGATTTGTTTTTTCACTCAAATAGCTATCTTTTAGGTTGTCAATAACTCATCAAATTATTCGGTAAGTCTGTTCCACAGAAGGTGATATGGTCTAACCTTTGGATCATAGTTGAAGATGACACTACCTTGAAAGATTAGAAAGAGGGTTGACAAATCAAAATCTAACATAATGGTAAGTATAAACACTTCTTGGTAACCATACCGAGGTTTTAGATAGTGATAACCCTAAGAAAGTGGTCAATTTATCATCCCATAAACTGAATATGGTTGAATTAAGTTTATTAAAAAAATAGTTGAACTTTGCATTAGCTCCCAAATTGATTATTGCTGAAAAAATTATATGTAACATTGAAGATAACATTAAATCATTGGTTGAGGAGGAAAAAAGAGTGTATTAGATAAGACTATGCTTTGATTTGAGAAAGTTGAAACTCCCAAGAAGTAATATAAGGGAGATTAAACATATGGCCTTCAAGAAGTTAAGAAGCAATACGAACATAGTAGTCATGAAATATAACAAAGGTGGAGCAACCATATTAATGAATCAAGAATGTTAAAAGGCCAAAATTACTAAGAACCTCACAATGAGTGGAAATTATAAGAAGCTAAGGAATAATCCAGTGTTAAATGTAATTAGGGAAGTTAAAAGGGTGATCAAAGAATCCAACATCGATGATAGAATTGACAGACATATGAATTTATCTTTTGAAATAACTTCAAGAATCTATGGAATCCCAAAAATCCATAAGGAAGGGGTTCCTCTAAGAATGACTGGCAACACAATCATATTTCAACTTATGAGCTAACAAAACATGGAAAATAGATTTTGGGTCCATTAGTATGAAATAATGATTCTTTCATCAAAGATTCTAGTGATTTTGTAAGGATCATTAAGAATAAAAAATAGAAACTAATGACATCCTCATCATCTTTTATGTTGTCTCTCTCATTTTACAAAGGCACCCCTAAATGAAGTTGTTCATGTAGTTAAGAAAATTATAGACCTAGATATCACAAAGAAAGCATAAATATGCCTACACTCAAAATTTTTATCTTTAAAGGTGAATTATATGAGAAAATAAGTGGGGTAGAAATAGTGACCCTTCAATCACCCATAGTAGCTAATCGCTTCATGGAAAAATTTGAAAAGAAATCCGTGGACACATATCCCTTAAAGCGAACAAGAGGGGAAATATATGTGGACGACACCAATGTGAAATGGATCCATGGAAAATATGAGATGGATATGTTTTTCAAGCACCTCAATTTTCTATCGGATGACATCAAGTTAACCATGGAGTAAGAGAAAAAATGGGAACATTCCACTCCTATATGTGTTGATTACTATGAAGGAAGATGGTTTGGCTAGCCATAATGTCTTTAGAAAGAAAAATCACATTGAGATATGTCTTCACACACTCTCATCATCACCCTACACAAAATATTGGAGTGCTTAACACCCTAATTATGAGGGAAACTCAGAATATTAGATGATGAGCATTTAGAGAAATAAAAATACCACCTAATTAAGGTCTTTAGGAGAATAGGATTTATGAATAAATTCATCATAAGAGAAATATAAAAAAAAAAAAAAACGAAGAATCTAGAACGAATCCCTTAACATTAGAAACTCCAAGAAGATGATGCACCTTCCTTACGTTAAATGGGTCACTGACATAATTTGAAAGGTATTAAGAAAGGAGTTCATAACCTCATTCAATCCTAGGGAAACCACGAGGTATAAAATGATATCCGTGAAGACACTGTTAACCATAATGAATTCAAAGGTGTCGGTGTCTATAAGGTTATGTTTTCCTGCAGAAAATGTTATATTGGGAAACCAAACCTTCATTCCAATTAAGGATTGAAGAACATGGGGCGAATAATTGAAAGGGTAGTCGCACACCTCGACATTAACATAACATTCACTTGTAACCAAACATCAAGTGTGCTTGGAATACACCAAAATACTTTCCAAGGAATATCATTACTATAAGTGTCAGATTAGAGAATCTCTTGAAATAATAAAGCACCCTAATAACCTGAATAGGAATGAAGGGTTGAAGATTTGTGAAAGTTTTCTCCCTTTGATCAACCATCAAAGGATTATATAATATTATGTTTGTTTATTACTTGACCATTTCCTTTATGACACGATTCCCTCCTTTTAATTAATATTTAGAATAATTGTATAATTAATTCTGCACTTATTTATATTTTACATATTTTGAATTTCAATGTGAACCTTTAATTTTCCCTCTTTTTCAATCTTGTTTTATATATTTAGTGACCTTTAAATAATTTTTTTGGTTTAATTATCATTCATTATTTTTTATTTTGATTTAATAATATATTAATAATTTCCATTAATCAAGTAATGATAATATGTGTAATTAAATTATTAATAAGATTAATAAGCTCATAGATAGGTTTCATTTTAGTTAGATTAATAAGTAATTAGTAATTAATTAATTAAGTTATAACAATAAATTAATATTAATAAGTTTTTAAGAACTTATCAATATTGATTAGTTTCAACCTCTATTATGAGAAAGTACTAAGATGTAGACCATTGTTATATTGCCTTTATAACATGGATACATGTTCTATTTCTATTTCAGTATTTTGTAAAAGGAGTTTAATAAGAAATAGTCTAAGGTTTAAGAATAACCTAATGATATACTAATGGTTAGTAAGAATATTAATAAACAAATTGAGAAGTAATAAACTAAAATCCAACCTTTTTAGTTTTTAGAGTTTTATTGTCTTTTCATTATTGGTATTAATATGATTCATGTACTTGCTATTCTATTGATTCATTTTCTTGATGATGGATTTTCGTTTGGATTCGAAATTTCAATAAGAAAAATGACTACTATGGATTCTCTAGACAATCTGGTTAACAATACTTCTTACCATAGAAATATCAAAACTTAAATAAATTCCCTTTATGGAAGGGTAGTCTATGAAGATACTCAGTTATTGTAAAAACTAAGGATTACAATTGAAATAAGAGAAACCTATTTGATTTTCTTGAATATATGCATAGATAATAAGGTACTTCCTGTCACAACCCCAAATTTTCACAAAAATTTAAAATTTCCGAGTTAATAATAAATGTTATAACCTGTGGTTCTACTAACAGCTAACATTTATCCTAAACATCAGTTAAGCAAGTGGTTTCTTAACAGTTTATTTTTTCGTAGCAGGATAAAAATATTTTTGTGTGTTATTTGCTTCAGTTTACTGATTAGCTCTTTTATGTCAGTAGGTGGAATCTACTTTTAGATTCGGGGCTTACTTAGCATTCGTGCTAACGCAGATGAATACTGTTTCTTACAGGTTTTTATAGGTATGATCGATCGAGTATATATTTTTAAAAGATTTATTAGTGTCAGCAGTATTTTGTTTGCAAGTTAAAAAGCTTAGTACAATAAGCTGCTAAACACTAGAAAACTCCTGTAAGGTAAAATCATTTGATTTTTATTAATTGTTCAAACAAACAAGCTTGGAAAAAGTGTAATGATAGTACAACAGAATTGTGACTTTATCACTAGACTCTTAGATATGTGTATTTCTTCATTAGTCTAAGTGGTTAGTAATACTCATAAACATTGTTTTACTTGACAATATTTTGCAATATTATCTTGTCTTGCTTGTATAATCATTGGCCCTTAACTTATTTCTATAGGTCACTCATAGCCTATTATCTTATAAACAGTAAGAACTTTTGAAAGTAGAAACTATGACCATTATACTCTTCTACAAGAGCTTAAGGCTACCCATACTCTGTTCCCAAGTATAACTCTGAGTTCTACTTACTTTTCAAAATGTAATAGGATCATCCTTAATCCTATCATCAATTTTATCTCTGTAATTATCTTACTGTCCACTAGACACTTTGTATGAACATAAGGCCAAGTTGGAAATACTCCCAATTATTAACAAGGAATGTCGCATAAAACTATACGTCAAAATTTTGTGATAATACTTTTATCTTCAAATTTGTACTACTTCATAGTTTCGATGCTATGGGAGTTATCAGTTCATTTATAATCTTAGTTATGCATAAATGACTTGTTTGATGAGCCATCAATCTACAAAAGTTTGTTATTGTCACATATTCAATTCTAGCCTTAACATCTTGGCATTATTATAAGATACTAACTATAGATGTTAGACTTAGAAATTTCCTAAGTAAAAAGGGTTTACTATGCCCAAGCTATAAAATGAGTAGTATATCAATGGTTAACTTACCAAGCACTCAAATCCCAACCTTATTCGTGTTCAAGTTTGCAAGGAACAACTCAAGGGTCTTAATGCTTTTTTACTAGAGTTGCCACCGTCTTGTAATATTTATCATGCACTCTAGTAAAATTATACTATAGACTTAACTATGTTCTAATCTAAAAACATAACATATATCATAAGCTATCTAACTTATTAAACCGAAGTTAGAAAATAGTTATGCCCTCGCTTAACTTGTTATGGTAATGTTTAATATAAAACAATATATGTTGTTGTAGCAAGGATTTTGGCTTATTCCACTTCAGGTTTATGTTTATGGTTATACGTGACACCATGCTTGGTTAACGCGAAATCTCCATGATAATAATCAGGTGATTAGGTTCATAAAATACATAATGCAAATGATTAGAGGTTTGGCTCCAAATTATTAGGTTGTCGTTATAGTTTTACCCTGAGTTGCAAAATCAAACAAATAATATAATTCTCCATGCAGGAACTATGGATCACGACTCTCGTTGTTGAATAAATTTAAGGCTACGTGGAGGAATCATGTCCATGTGTAGAGAGTATAAAACACTATGGAAACCTAACCTAAAGAATTGTTGTCCCACAGTTTACGCTGCTCCAGGGTTGCTTGGGCTCGTCTTCCATGGCTGCCATCGTTCTCCTGGTTACCATCGCATTATACCTTGACTCTATGCCGCCTCTGTCCTCCATTGAGTGGTTTTGATTGCTAGTTCTTTCTCTGTTAATCGTGGAGTTGTTCTTCTTGTTGTTTGTGTTTCGCTTCCTGTGAAACCTTCTCCCTACGGTCTGTGTAGTTTAGTGAATCTTTAGTTTCCTTCTCGACTATTTGTAGCTTGCTACTGTGGGAGGTTTTTAAAAGTTGAAAGGTTTCTCACTGTACCGTTTGTAGGTGACAGTGCTCGCAAAACGGTTCAACGACTCCCACTGACAGGTAAAGATTATACAACCTTTCTTTTGTACACAACAAGTTTCGTTAAAGAAAATACTTTCAAGCTTTTTACATGTAAGATGATTTGCTAACAAGGGTTTACACTTGTTGCAGGTGCTCATTGAAGTGCAGCTCGTACAGGGATAAGAAGACTACCCTTGCAACAGCCGTGGCTCGTGGCTCCATTTCGGGTAAGCCCCGTGGTTTGAAGGATGGGTTCTCTCCTTAAATGCAGTTGGGGTGGTCGTTGGACTCACCCAGGGTTTGAATACCCTTTCTCGTCTTGCCACGAGTTATACTGTGTTTTTTTTTTATACTGTTACAGGTTATTATAAACATGTTTTAAAATCAAACCCTTGATACGGTGGATGCGCTTTGTGAGTGTAGCATTTTTTGTTGAAGCTTGGCTTCACAATCAATTTTGAATGTGTACTTGGGAAGATAGCTTCGCTGCAACTTGTTTTTGATTGCTAGCCGTTGAGCTATACTCTATAAAATTTAGGGTTTATACCCTTTTTTGAAAATTAATGAAGTTAAACTCTGTTTGAGTATTTATCAGTTTTTTATATGTTAAATTTTGAAAGCTGTACTCACAGCCGTGATGTAAATCTTAAGTATTTGATGAAATTCGCAGGTTAGGGTTTAACCTGTAAAACCCTTGTTTGGTTTATTTTACTCTTAAGTTAATAATTATGTTGTTTCTCTATTTTAGTCTATTTGTCGTTAAAGGACTGAGAATGGATTATTTAATTATCCAATATGATTACACAGTTTACACGAGAAATGATTATTATGTCGGTAATGGTAATGTATTAGTTTTAAGGGTTTGAATCCCAATAATTAGATATATGCTGTTATTAATAGACTCTGTTTCTTTTATAAAGGAAATTGCACCTGGTAGACAATAATTTGAAAATATATTAACCTATAGTTGTCTATGTTTAAGAATAATAATAATATTATTTGCATTTATAGTACTATTATTTAAGTAGGACATACATTCTTAAGTTTATGTTAAATCTTGTTTATATAGTGGTTATGACTGAAAGCAGTCTGTAATAATTGTGTTAGTTTAATTTAATTTGTATCTGTGGATTACTTAGAATACAAAGTTAAAGAACCTCCATACTTATCAGTATTCTTTATATTTACACAGTTCTACAAAAGTATATTATAGTTTACAGTATTTACTTAAAACCCTAAGTTACTTCTATCCTTTAGCTATTAAGGCTCAGTAAGGACTACTGTAACCTTTATCATATTATTTAATTATAGTTCAAATAGATACAGGAATATTAATTGTTACTAAAGGGAAAAGTTATTAGTAATATATTTATATCTATTCTTATCATAAACTATTAACTTCCAGTTGATAAGACTAATTCTTCGATTTCTAAGTAAAAGTACAGTTTATATAAATAAATACTGTGTAGAAAATCATTGATAAAATTTACCTACTAATGTCAATCAGTACTATGAGTAATATTCTGTATTAACATGCTATTTGCACAGTCTATTTATGATAACATGTCTACAAACAATTTAATAATCTTTCTAGAAAGCATCTATCTATTAAAAAGTAACATTTCACATGTTACTTAAAAATTCATTTCATTTATAATCCTATCATACTTCATTTACTTAAACAAACTACCTGTCCTAGAGTACAATCTGGATTACTCCAGATGGAGAAAAACACAGGTAGGATTTATCTTTCATTACAGTACATATTTAATCTAGAATAACTAAACGGTTTTAACACAACATATCATAACATCATTCATTTACTGATCATACATAGAGATAAACTATAAAACAGGAATTAAAAGATAAAGAAACTTGTCTTTAAAGCTGGATGACAACAGCAATGGGAGGTCGTTCCTCCCTACCAACTCTTGGAGAGCGCTCAAACAGCGAATTCTCAGGACCCCTGAGCCTGATCTGGTTTTCTTGGCCAGAACTAGGTGGAGCAATCAACAAAGTACCAGTCCTGAGACTCAATACCAACTCTGCATACTGCAGTAAGATCTTTCAGCTGCAAGCTGTACTAGATCAACTTCATGCAGTTTACCCCTCAAACACCTTCCTTCAATTTCCCTTTCCCAATAAATTCCTTGAAGTGCATTCACCTAAATGATTCTTCTCCTGGAATGAGCAGCCTCAGCTCTCTACATTGGGCACTTTTAATAAGATTGCCTAGGTCTTTTTTGGGTTAGTTGTCATTAATTGAGCCACCTGCTCTGATCCCACTTTCTTGGGGGATCATGACCCCAAATGTAGGGAATTTGACACCTACAACATAGGAAGTGTTTGAGGATGCTGCCACTTGTCTTTTTTCTCTCCACCTAGTTTCTTCCACCACTTGACCAATAACACTCTTTTTAACATCTCTCCCAGGTTGTTGTGTCCACTTTTATTTATTAAAAATTAAATATTTAGAATTATATTCTACGCCCTTGACTCTGCTGAGTCATGAGTTTCCACTTAGCATTAAATTTAACATAATGTTTGGGAATAATATTAATATAAGATAACATTATTTTACAAAATTGGGGCATATGACATACACACCCCCTTAAAATATAACATCGTCCTCAATGTTATTTATTCCTTATCCTCCAAATTCCCCTGGAACAAAATTGGATATGCATCTCGCATCTTACTTTCCAATTCCCAGGTGACTTCTTTAGGACTAAGGTGATTCCATTGCACCTTCACTTGCCCAATGGTGTGGTTCTGAAGTGTAATTTTTCTCCTCCCGAGGATACAGTCTGGTTCCACCTATACAACATTCAAATTAACCACATGAGTAGCATCATGAACATATTTCTTTAAAACGAAAATATGAAAAACATTATGTACTCTTAAGTTAGGTGGTAATGATAATTGATAGGCTACTTGACCAATCCTAGAAAATATTTCAAATGGACCACAGTAACGAGGTGCCAATTTTGCACAACTCCTCAGTCTTAGAGAGCTTTTCTTGGGCCTTACCTTGATGAACACATGTTCACCTACCTGGAACTCCTTCGGAGTTCTTTTCAAGTCTGCTTGACTCTTCTACCGATCCTGTGCCACTTTTAAATTTCCCTACACTTGTTTCACAATTTCCTCTATTTCTTTCAACAATTCTGGACCCAATACCAATCTATCTACTGGATTACTCCAAGAGATAGGAGTATTACATTTTCGTCCGTACAAAATTTCAAATGGATTGAATCTAGCTGATGCCTGATAATTGTTATTATACGCAAATTCTACTAGATGTAAATAGTCTTCCCACTTACCTAGCTGATCGTTCACATACATTCTCAATAAATCTTCCAGTACCTGGTTTACCCTTTCAGTTTGTCCATCTGTTTGAGGATGGAAAGAAGTATTGAAATTCAATGTTGTATTTAATCCTTTAAACAAGGACTTCGAAAAGTTCCCCGTGAACTTAGGATGTATGTCTAAGATTATGATTTTTGGTACCCCATGTAATCGAAAAATATGCTTTAGAAAAATATCAGCTATATTGGCAGCCTTGTAAGTAGTTTTAACAGGTATAAAATGAGCTGCCTTACTTAACTTATCAACCACTACCATAATAGAGTCATTCTGATTCTGATTTCTAGGCAGTCCGGTAATAAAGTCTAGACTAATCACTTCCCATTTCCAACTAGGAATAGGTAGAGGCTGTAGCAAACCAGCTGGGTGTTGGTGTTTGGTTTTTACTTGTTGACATTCTAAACACCTTGCTATATATTCAGCTACTTCAGTTTTCATATTTGGCCAAAAATACTATTTTCTTAGCATGGTTATAGTTTTTTGATAACCTGGATGTCCTGAATATGGTGTTTTATGGATTTCATCCAAAATTAACAACTTAACTTTAGGTACATACAGTTTATCTTTAAACAGTAAAAACTCTTTTTTATTTAAATTGTAACCTTTTATTGAAGTTTTCTGTGGGGTTTTTCTTAGCTTTAGCTTGCAATTTCTGATAAATTTCATCTTGTTTTACCCCTTCTTTAAGCTGTTCATCTAAGTCTGAAACGTAAGTGCTAATTGCTGTTGCAAAATTCAGCCTTGCATTCCTACTTAATGCATCAACGACTTTATTTTCTTTACCTTTTATATGTTGGATTTAGAAATCATATTCGCTTAAGAAAGCTAACCACCTAGCTTGTCTAGCATTTAAATTTGGCTAATCTAAAATATATTTCAGTCCTTTATTATCAGTCATTAAAACAAATTTTCTGCCGATTAAGTGGTGTCGCCACATTTTTAAGGCGTGTATCACAACTGCTAGTTCCAGATCATATGTTGCGTAATTCTTTTTGTGAATTTTTAACTTTCTAGACTCATAGGCAATAACATGCCCTTCTTGAGTCAAAACACCGCCTAAGCCTTCATTACAAGCATCAGTGCATACTACAAACTCTATATTAGGATCTGCTATTCTTAAAATAGGTGCACAGGTTAATAAAATTTTCAACTTCTTAAAGCTTTCTTCGCATTCTGGTTCCATTCGAACTTCTTTCCTTTCTTCTGCAAGGAAGTTATCAGATTGCCTATCCTCAAGAAGCCTTCAATGAACCTCCGGTAGTAATCGGTAATGCCCATGAAAGATATAACATCCGTCACATGTTTAGGAACTGGCCAATCTTCGATTGCCCGTGTCTTTTCAGGATCTACGGAAATTCCTTCCTTGGTCACTATGTGACCTAAATACTGAATCTTATCCTTGAAGAAGTCACACTTACTAAACTTTGCGAAGAGTTGATGTTTTCGCAACTCTTGCAAAACAATTTTTAGGTATTCTTTATGTTCTTCTTCATTTTTTTAATAAATTAAGATGTCATCGATGAACACGACCACGAACTTATCTAAATACTTATGCATTATATTGTTCATTAAACACATAAAGACAGCTAGGGCATTAGTAAGCCCGAATGGCATTACGACAAATTCGTAGTGTCTGTATCTTGTTCTAAAGGCTGTCTTGAATATGTCTTCATCTTTAATCCTCACTTGGTGATATCCTGACCTTAAATCTATCTTCGAAAACACCGTGCTCCACGTAGTTGATAAAATAAATAATTTATATGGGGCAACATATATCGATTTTTAATAGTCATCTTGTTTAGCTGACGGTAGTCTATGCATAATCGCATAGTTCCGTCTTTATTTTTAACAAAGATGACAGGTGCCCCCCAGGGAGACACACTTGGCCGAATGTATTTTTTTATCTATTTACTCTTTTAATTGTGATTTTAACTCATTAATCTTTAATATGTTCATTCAGTAAGGGGCCTTTGAGCTGGGTACTGCACCCAGTACCAGCTCAATGGTGAAATCCAATTCCCTTTTCGGAGGTAATCCCAAAATTTCTTCTGGGAATACATCAACATATTCTTTTAAAACTAGGATATATTCTATTTTTAACTTATCTGTTTCGATTTTACTTTCTTCATCGGTAATTGTTACAGCGTAAGATTTACATCCTTTTCTAATAGCTCTTTTAAGTTGTAAAGCAAAAATATGCCTTACCATAGTTTTTCTAGGAATACCCTTAACAATTACTGGTTGTTCATCACTGTTTAAGCATGTAAAAGTTTTATCGTAACAGTTTAAAATTACTCTATGTTGTTCTAACCAGTCCATTCCAATCAACAAATCATATGATCCAAGTGGCAAAACATTAATTTTAACAATAGTTTCAAGTTTATCCACAAGTAAAGCACATTCTTTCACAAATCAAGTTACTTTTCTTTTAGCCCCAGTGGCTAACTGAACTAACCATGAATTCTCAAACTTATCGACAGATAACTTACATTTTTCCACTATCTGAGGTGCAATATAACTAAGACTAGCTCCTGAATCAATTAAAATGTTTATAGGGGTCTGATTAATCATACCTTCTACTTCCACCATGGAATTCTGATATTCAGCTTGTCGGTTCTCCAAGGCTACATTAATTCTGGGTATGCTCCTCGCTAGTTCCCCAACAGTCATCTCCTCCTGTACGGTATGAATGTTGCTAACAGTCTTCTTCCGGTTTGGACAGACTGAAGCATAGTGCGGGCCATTACATTCCTAGCACTTAACAGGCTCTTTACGCTCAAAATTCTTGGTAAAATTTCCAGGATTATTTGCAGTTTCCTTACCCTTAAAATTGTTCTTATTGTTGGGTGTACTATTCCTATTTCCCTCGAAATTCTTGTTGTTAGAATAGTTTTTATCCTTATTGTTCTTAAAATTCCTGTTAGGCACAAAATCCTTCTTCTTGAATGCAGATTGATTGTTATTTTTCTTAGCTTTCAAGTTGGCCAAGATTTCCCTCTTCTGATTCTACTCAAAGCAAAATTTAGCCTTCCTCATAGCTTCCTCTAGGGTCTTTAGGTTATCATATTCAATTCTATCTTTAATATGATATGGTAAACAACTAAGGAATTTTTGTATTTTTGGTTTCTCATCCACTAGGTAGGGTACATACCTAAGTAGAATTAAGAATTTACTGTTCAGATCCTTCATTGTCATTGAACCTAACTTTAGTTCATAAAACTCCTTAGCCCTTTCCTCGTAATACTGTTCAGATAGAAATTCCTTTTTAAAATACCGCTTAAAGGTACTCCAGTTAACTTCCTTCTCTTTTATACCCTTCATTCTCTTCAAGTCCAGCCACCAAATATCAGCCTTTCCTGAGAGGTTAGATATAGCCATCCTAGCCTTTAACTGGTTAGAATAATTATATATCTGGAAGTACTTCTTCATCCCGTACAACCAGGACTCAGCTTCCTCCCCCTTCTCAGTCTCTCCATTTAAGGTTGGTGGTTTTATCTTTTTGAATTCCCTTGATATTTCCTCATAAGGTTTATATTTCCTCTTCTTGACGTACAGATCATCATCACTACTATCACTAGTAGTATGATAACTTTGTCATTCACCAAACACTTCTGACGATGAACTACTTTCAGTCTTTGTATCCTTCATCTTTTTAGATTTTCTTGGATGACTAGCATCTTCAGATTCTGACCTTCTACCTCTTCCTTCGGTTTGAAACTTTTCCATTAGGATCTGATTCAGCTCTTCTTGAGCTCTCAGAATCTTTTCATTCTCTTTCTTTACATACTCCATTTCAGTTTTCAAATCTTTTACAGTCTGTAACAGCTCTGAGGAATTTGTAGTTACATCCCCCAGTATAGGATATCCGGGTAAATTTCTTGTTTCTGTAGCTGGAGACTCCTCCTGTGCATACTCTCCCAGCCTTTCCATACCTGCCTATTAAAATTCAGAAAAAGACAATTCTCTGTTGAATAACATAAAAAAAAAAACGTTAGCATAATAATTTAATTTACTGTTTTATGAAAGCTAGTCGGGCTGCATCAAGGCCTAGTGTTTGAACCTTGTGCTCTGATACCACATGTTACAACCCCAAATTTTCACAAAAAATTAAAATTTTTGAGTTAATAATAAATGTTATAACCTGCGATTCTACTAACAACTAACAGTTATCCTAAAGATCAGTTAAGTAAGTGGTTTCTTAATAGTTTATTTTTTCGTAGCAGGATAAAAATCTTTTTGTGTGTTATTTTCTTCAGTTTATTGATTAGCTCTTTTATGTCAGTAGGTGGAATCTACTTTTAGATCCGGGGCTTACTTAGCATTCGTGCTAACACAGATGAATACTATTTCTTACAGGTTTTTACAGGTATGATTGATTGAGTATATATTTTTAAAAGATTTATTAGTGTCAGCAATATTTTTTTTGCAAATTAAAAACCTTAGTACAATAAGCTGCTAAACACTAGAAAGCTCCTGTAAGGTAAAATCATTTGATTTTTATCAATTGTTCAAATAAACAAGCTTGGAAAAAGTGTAATGACAGTATAGCATAATTGTGACTTTATCACTAGACTCTCAGATATGTGCGTTTCTTTTTTAGTCTAAGTGGTTAGTAATACTCATAAACATTGTTTTACTTGACAATATTTTGCAATATTATCTTGTCTTGCTTGTATAATTATTGGCCCTTAAATTATTTCTATAGGGCACTCATAACCTATTATCTTATAAACAGTAAGAACTTTTGAAAGTAGAAACTAATACCATTATACTCTTCTACAAGAGCTTAAGGCTACCCATACTCTGTTCCCAAGTATAACTCTGAGTTCTACTTACTTTTCAAAATGTAATAGGATCATCCTTAATCCTATCATCAGTTTTATCTCTGTAATTATCTTACTGTCCACTAGACACTTTGTATGAACATAAAGCCAAGTTGGAAATACTCCCAAGTATTAACAAGGTATGTCGCATAAAACTATACGTCAAAATTTTGTGATAATACTTTTATCTTCAAATTTGTACTACTTCATAGTTTCGATGCTATGGGAGTTATCAGTTCATTTATAATTCTTAGTTATGCATAAATGACTTGTTTGATGAGCCATCAATCTACAAAAGTTTGTTATTGTCACATATTCAATTTTAGCCTTAACATCTTGGCATTATTATAAGATACTAACTATAGATGTTAGACTTAGAAATTTCCTAAGTAAAAAGGGTTTACTATGCCCAAGCTATAAAATGAGTAGTATATCAATGGTTAACTTACCAAGCACTCAAATACCAACCTTCTTCGTGTTCAAGTTTGCAAGGAACAACTCAAGGGTCTTAATGCTTTGCTACTAGAGTCGCCACCGTCTTGTAATATTTATCATGGACTCTAGTAAAATTATACTAAAGACTTAACTATGTCCTAATCTAAAAACATAACATATATCATAAGCTATCTAACTTATTAAATGCAAGTTAGAAAATAGTTATGCCCTCGCTTAACTTGTTATGGTAATGTTTAATATAAAACAATATATGTTGTTGTAGCAAGGATTTTGGCTTATTCCACGTCGGGTTATGTTTATGGTTATATGTGACACCATGCTTGGTCAACGCGAACTCTCCATGATAATAATCAGGTGATTAGGTTCATAAAATACATAATGCAAATGATTAGAGGTTTGGATCCAAATTATTAGGTTGTCGTTATAGTTTTACCCTGAGTTGCAAAATCAAACAAATAATATAATTCTCCATGCAGGAACTATGGATCACGACTCTCGTTGTTGAATAAATTTAAGGCTACGTGGAGGAATCCTGTCCATGTGTAGAGAGTATAAAACACTATGGAAACCTAACCTAAAGCATTGTTGTCCCACAGTTTACGCTGCTCCAGGGTTTCTTGGGCTCGTCTTCCATGGCTGCCATCGTTCTCCTGGTTACCATCGCATTATACCTTGACTCTATGCTGCCTCTGTCCTCCATTGAGTGGTTTTGATTGCTAGTTCTTTCTTTGTTAATCGTGGAGTTGTTCTTCTTGTTGTTTGTTTTTCGCTTCCTATGAAACCTTCTCCCCACGGTCTGTGTAGTTTAGTGAATATTTAGTTTCCTTCTCGACTATTCGTAGCTTGCTACTGTGGGAGGTTTTTAAAAGTTGAAAGGTTTCTCACTGTACCGTTTGTAGGTGACAGTGCTCACAAAATGGTTCAATGACTCCCAGTGACAGGTAAATATTATACAACCTTTCTTTTGTACACAACAAGTTTCGATAAAGAAAATACTTTCAATATTTTTACATGTAAGATGATTTGATGACAAGGGTTTACACTTGCTGCAGGTGCTCATTGAAGTGCAGCTCGTACAAGGATAAGAAGACTACCCTTGCAACAGCCATGGCTCGTGGCTCCATTTCGGGTAAGTCCCATGGTTTGAAGGATGGGTTCTCTCCTTAAATGCAGTTGGGGTGGTCATTGGACTCACCCAGGGTTTGAATACTCTTTCTCGTCTTTCCATGAGTTATATTGTGTTTTATTTTTATACTATTACAGGTTATTATAAACATGTTTTAAAATCAAACCCTTGATAGGGTGGATGCACTTTGTGAGTGTAGCGTTTTTGGTTGAAGCTTGGCTTCACAGTTAGTTTTGAATGTGTACTTGCGAGGATAGCTTCGCTGCAACTTGTTTTTGATTGCTAGCCGTTGAGCTGTACTCTGTAAAATTTAGGGTTTATACCCTTTTTTGAAAATTAATGAAGTTAAACTCTGTTTGAGTATTTATCAGGTTTTTATATGTTAAATTTTGAAAGTTGTACTCACAGCCGCGATGTAAATCTTAAGTATTTGATGAAATTCGTAGGTTAGGGTTTAACTTGTAAAACCCTTGTTTGTTTTATTTTACTCTTAAGTTAATAATTATGTTGTTTCTCTATTTTAGTCTATTTGTCCTTAAAGGACTGAGAATGGATTATTTAATTATCCAAGATGATTACACAGTTTACATGAGAAATGATTATTATGTCGATAATGGTAATGTATTAGTTTTAAGGGTTTGAATCCCAATAATTAGATATATGCTGTTATTAATAGACTCTACTTCTTTTATAAAGGAAATTGCACCTATTAGACAATAATTTGAAAAGATATTAACCTATAGTTGTCTCTGTTTAAGAATAATAATAATATTATTTGCATTTATAGCACTTTTATTTAAGTAGGACATACATTCTTAAGTTTATGTTAAATCTTGTTTATATAGTGGTTATGACTGAAAGCAGTCTATAATAATTGCGTTAGTTTAATTTAATTTGTATCTGTGGATTACTTAGAATACAAAGTTAAAGAACCTCCATACTTATCAGTATTCTTTATATTTACACAGTTCTACAAAAGTATATTATAGTTTACAGTATTTACTTAAAACCCTAAGTTACTTCTATCCTTTAGCTATTAAGGCTCAGTAAGGACTACTGTAACCTTTATCATATTATTTAATTATAGTTAAAATAGATACAGGAAGATTAATTGTTACTAAAGGAAAAAGCTATTAGTAATATATTTATATCTATTCTTATCATAAACTATTAACTTCCAATTGATAAGACTAATTCTTCTATTTCCAAGTAAAAGTACAGTTTATGTAAACAAAGACTGTGTAGAAAATCATTGATAAAATTTACCTACTAATGTCAATCAGTAATATGAGTAATATTCTGTATTAACATGCTATTTGCACAGTCTATTTTTGATAACATGTCTACAAACAATTTAATAATCTTTCTATAAAGCATCTATCTATTAAAAAGTAACATTTCACTACTCTGAAAACATAAAAATTCATTTCATTTATAATCCTATCATACTTCATTTACTTAAACAAACTACCCGTGCTAGAGTACGATCTGGACTATTCCAGATGGGGAAAAACACAGGTAGGATTTATCTTTCATTACAGTACATATTTAATCTAGAATAACTAAAAGGTTTTAACACAACATATCATAACATCATTCATTTACTGATCATACATAGAGATAAACTATAACATAGGAATTAAAAGAATAAGAAACCTGTCTTTAAATATGGACGACAACAGCAATGGGAGGTCGTTCCTCCCTACCAACTCCTGGAGAGCACTCAAACAACGACTTCTCAGGATCCCCGAGCCTGATCTGGTTTGCTTGGCTGGAACTAGGTGGAGCAATAAAAAAAGTACCCGTCCTGAGACTCAATACCAACTTTGCATATTGCAGTAAGATCTTTCAACTGCAAGTTGTACTAGATCAACTTCCTGCAGTATACCCCTCAAACACCTTCCTTCAATTTCCCTTTCCCAATAAATTCCTTGAAGTGCATTCACCTGAATGATTCTTCTCCTGGATTGAGCAGCCCCTTCTCTCTACATTGGGCACTTTTAATAAGATTGCCTAGGTCTTTTTTGGGTTAGTTGTCATTAATTGAGCCACCTGCTCTGATCCCACTTTCTTGGGTGATCATGACCCCAAATGTAGGGAAGTTGCCACCTGCAACATATGAAGTGTTTGAGGTTGCTGCCACTTGTCTTTTTGCTCTCCACCTAGTTCCTTCCACCACTTGACCAGTAACAATCTTTTTAACAGCTCTCCCAGGCTGTTGTCTCCACTTTTATTTATTAAAAATTAAATATTCAGAATTACATTCCACATCCTTGACTCTGCTGAGTCATCAGTTTCCACTTAGCATTAAATTTAACATAATGTTTGAGAATAATATCAAAATAAGATAACATTATTTTACAAAATTAGGGCATGTGACACTTCCATTATTTGTAGTAGTAAAGAATTGAATGAGAAATAGGTGGAATGAGAGGAACTTGATAGGTTGATTTTATCACTCATATGTGGGGAAATCATAAAAACTAGGTCAAAACTGGACCATAACTCATGCATGGCCTACAATCTCCATATAAAATTGATGGAGAATGTTCATCTTGAGATTTTTCTAATAGTTGATGCCCTCATTTTTTTATACCCAAATCCTATCACCAACATGTGATGAGATCCTTAACCCCTATGTTTTCCCTAAATCCCAAACTTGGAGTGAAAACTTGCTCTGGATATCAATTCTACCGGAAAAAACCTAGCACCACGCTTTCTCTTTAGCTGATGAGCGGTACCTTGTTCAACACTTCCTGAGTCCTGTTATAGAAAATCAGTGCCACTGCGGATGTCACTACAGAATTTGAGGCCAAAATCCGATGGCTACCATGTCTGAAATTCGACACTAAGCTGTCAGGTATTCGACACATACACTTTTTTTTTTGCTGTTGGTGGCGTAACGTCAGATCTATGACCGACGACTAATAAGGGTCGAAGCTTTGATAGACCATTGTGTCTCATATTCGTCTGCTATTTCTTTTGAAGTTCCAACCAAAATTGCATAAACCGTCGAAAATCCGACGTCCTCTGACCCCTAAAGCGTCGACCGTCCGACAGCCAAAAGTGTTTGAGAAATGGTGGTGTCATCAGTTTTTAATTCTTACCGTGTCGGTACTCCGACACACTCTGACACTAGAAGAGTCGGCCTTCCGATGCAGTCCGACACTTGAGCCATTGGTCATCCGACGGGAGGAAGCATCAGAGTCATGGCACGACCATTGGATGGGTTGACCAAAGCGTTGAAAGAACATAAAAAAAGTGATGCCTATTGATGGATTTAAAAAAAAAAATCCAAATATTTCACTTACGGCCACATGGTTTCAGCCTAGAATTTGACTACTGAAGTAAGCCTGGTAGCAAACTATAGGATTCTATGTCAAGTATATATTTCATCCTTGCACATATAGTTATCACAACTACTTTACTCTTAACTTTACTTTTTGCAAAATAGAAAACCCAATATCCTCAAGAGAAGCAACCTCCTTTCTATTTATGGAATAAGGAAGAGAGTAATTACAAGCAAACCCTGTACTAAGTCTACAAGTGGACCACTTAACAAGACAAAGTCCAATCTAACCAAAGGATAGGCTGATCAATGGGCATAAAACAATGCCAAGTGTTTTTACCTCTCGATTTTTAATAAGATAGCCTTAACCATCCACCATGTGTGAAATCATCATTATCATGTCATATTCGGCATCACGGAACTTGAAAGGAAGCTTGGTTGTCTCTATATCAAAAGCACACACATGAACTTCAGCTCATTGAAGAAGATCTACTCTATTTTCCAAGGTAACCTTTGAAGAGTCCACTTTAACAGTGTACCATTGTCCACATCTTGCATCTACAGGATTGCAAAATCCATAAACAAGTAAAGAATGAATGTTAGTTTTTCGGTATATAAAAACTCTTGCTGCAAAGGTTTTTGAATGTGGACTTATGATGTAGAGACAAGCCATTCTTTGTTCAAAATCATCTTGAAAACATTGAATGTGGACTTGTGATGTAGAAACAAGCCATTATTTGTTCATAAGCATCTTGAAAACATAAAATGAAGACATGACTGTGTTGCGAAAATAAATGCATCCTGCTACAATTGACCAAGTATTCAAACAGTCTATCTCTGAAGCTATCATGCCCAACCATTTATATAAACATGTTATATAACATCTATCATTTACTAATTCAATTCAAGTAACTGAGTTCTTTAAAATCCTCAAGCAACATTAAATGACACTCAATTGCTTAATCTAATCAAGGAATTTAAAATATAATGATCTAACATAAATTATGTAAGCAAAAAATTATAATTAGTAAGAATATATCACCTGATAAAACATGGATAACCAAAAATACTATGTATATAAGGCCATCGATCTAATCAAAACTCCATTTCTTGCCTCTTAACTATGGAAATGTTTCTCAACGCTATCTACAACAAGTTCCAATGGAGGAGTCAAATAGCAATAGTGAAAATTACACAATCAAAATATAGAAATAGATGTTTTTTAATGTATTCTTCCTTACCATTCATTGAGCTCCTCTCTGTTTTGAGAATAATTTAATATTCTCTACTAGACAGGACCAACCATGTGAAGGTGGAAGCTCTTATGGCCCCTCCCCCCCCTCACATCACTCTCAACTCCCCAAACCCAATGCCTATACTTGCAAATAACAATTTATTTCACTATTTCACAATGCAAATAACAATGCATCTACAATGCAAATTATTTCACTCAATAGTTGAAAAATGCTTTCATTAAATCATTCTTTATAACATTCATTAAACCATTCAATCATTCAAAATCTGAAAAAACCATTCATTAACTCATTCATTAAAACATTAATTTATTAAATGGCAGAAAAAAAATATCAGTAAACAATTCAGTAAAGCATTCATTCATAAAACAGAGGAAAAAGCATTAATTTTTTTTTATAAATAAGAATTACTGAAAATTTGTTTAGTCACTTCCTTTTTACTTTTCTTCTCTTTAAATATTTAGTTAGAGTCACATCTTCGGGAATCTGATCATTGGTATCCCTACTAGTTTTCTCAGAAGGTTGAACTTTAGGCGAGGGGCGATGAATTTCTGCAATAATGTCAAACTATTTCATTAATATATTTATATTTTGATAAATACGAGTAATTCATTAAAAAAACATTATGAATGTGTGTTTTTACCTGCCATGTGCACATCAACATGTTCAACATTATCTTGTACTGGCCCAACTTGTTCCGTGTTATGATCTGCAGCTACATGCTCTGTAGTTGAATTGTGTAGAATTAGAATTAATGTTCATCATCTGCAATGGTCTATAAAAAATAGTAGCACATTAATAAATTCATTACTAAGATGAGAAGCATGATCTTCGTTTGGTTGGTCATGTACTTCATCCTCGACATGAACGGGATCGTTACTTTCCTACACAAAAAGGAATAAATAATTTATGTTAGTTTATTTATAAGGAACAAATTGCATGAGCATTAATAAATTATCATTAAACTATATAGTTTTCACATACCTGGGCACGAGATGGATCAGCAGAAGATTGTGCAGTATTCACAGACAAGCTTCTCCGGCGTTCAACAATGGCATTAAAGCCATGTTCGAAGCCAAGCTTCATGTAATCTGCAATGGGCAATTCTTTGAACCGGCCGGCCTTCATATTTGCATGATGTCATTAATTTTAAAGCCTTTTTTCAGAACAAAACAAAAATAATAATCTGTATGATATTTGGATGTGAATTTGGGTTTTACGATACTTACATATCGGGCCGCCAAGTTGGAGTAACCACTAGGACCAAGCTTGTGTTGGCTATTTTTTTCAATTCTTACCTTTGTGGCCTTAGATGTGTCCGAGAGCCTAATTAATTTTTTAAATAAATTAGTCTATGTACTAAAATTGATATAAAAACTAGTAATAATAAGGCTTACCACTACATTTTGGAATGAATTGCATACCTCCCTGTTCCACCTGGTGGTATCTTTCCTGATTTTCTCAGGCCCTTCTATTTTCCATCTTCCACCAAGGATTTCCACTCCATATATGGAATCATTGGAGGGCGCTCATAGGTGGGGTTCTTTTCCAGGTGAACCCTATATTGGTCTTGGACAATCTTTAGATGTTTTCCAGCCTTCTGTAGTACCTTCGATGTATCAAAGGTATATTTTCCGAACAGACTAACCAAGCGATTAGTCAGATCATCCTTTAAAGCTTTTGGCTGCTTGTTCCACATTGTGTAGATGGTGGGCCCGAAATTCTCCAAGGCCAAATCATATAGATGTTTATAAAATATGTCATTTCCTGCAAAACATTATTGCCATCATTAGTGAACATTAGAAAATATTATCGGTATATTAGACACAAATTATAAAAAATAAATTGAACAATCTATAATGACCTGGAATCCTCTCTATCTTTATTGGAAGTACTTCTTCATTCACCAAAAATGTACACTTTATTGAACCAGTGCCAGTCACATGAGAAGATCCAGGATATGCTTCCACATCTCTATCTAGCCCTGCATCCACCCTTTCTTCTACAACATCTGTTGTGGGTGGGGCACCATCGGCTTAACCCTCTGCTGCCCTTAGCGGTGTCACAGAGCGTGTTTCCGATTGTTTAGTGGACAATATGGGAGCAGTATGTGGTGTATGTGGAGTGGTTTGGTCACTGGGACCAACATTTCCTTGACCACCACTGATAATATCCATAGCACACTGTAAATTAAACCCATTGTATTATAAGTTCAACAGCATATAAAATCAAATATTATAAATTTTTTATAAATGCATTTACATTTTTATTCGATAACTTACGTCCAGTTTTTTATGTTACTGTAACAGAAATTGAAGCCTTTGTTTGAGCCCTTTTGTTAGTGGAACTGCTAATGTCAGATGAACCAGTTCCTCATTTTGTTTTTCCCTTGTCCTTTGTAGCACCCTCAACGATTCTGTAAAGTCTCTCATTTCACTATCTCTCATCAATCGAGAGACCTCATTCTGTAAAGAGTTTTGAGACGTCGTTTCATAAACAGAATCCCCTGTCTGCAATTGGAATATATAAAAAATTGCATAGTCTTTGAAAATATAGTGTGCGCAAATAATTATATTAGGGATTACATCTGGGATTACCTGATGCCTAGCTGAGGGCGTGGTCTGATCAATAGATGGGGATTTACCTCGATCAGCCACCTGCAAAAAAAGTAGAGAACATTATCACAATGAATGCAATATGTATAAGCTAACAAATATAGAACAAAAACAAAAATAAACACTATGCTACATGTTTTATATGTGTGCATTTTTGAAGTATTTAGAATGTGGAATTACATTTAGGTTAAATGGTTGCCTCGAGTCTCCAGTCGTCTGATCAACAGTTGGGGAGTTTCCCCGGTCAATCTGCAAAAAAGGTAGACAACATTACCATCATGAACGCAACCATAAAAACGAAAGAATACATAACAAAATAAACATAATGCGTTACGGTAGACATGTTTATGATTTTAAAGTATTTGAAATGGAGAATTACATTCGTGTTTGGTTGTTGCCCTGATGCTGTAGTCGGCTGATCAATAGCCGGTTGGCTTCCCTGATCAACACTTTGCATGGAAAATTGATAATATTATATAAATGAACCTAATATACTAATGAAAATACCTAATAACGTATCTGTATGTCCATCCTAAAATTTAATATTACATTGGCAATATCGATGTATACCTGCTGCCTTGATTCAGGTCGACAAACATCTACGGAGATGGAGGTGCCCCTGAGAGAACCCTGCATCAAAAACATACTAAAAGTTACATAAGGAAACATGAAATTAAGTATATAATTTCAATTATATGCTAACAAAAATTCATATAGACGTTAAAATAATTAATAAAAGGACTTATAAGTTGTTTGTTGTACCACAAACATACTAACATTGTTTGTATCTACACGGTTCAAATCGTAATCAATAAGCATTTCTTCACCAGCAGCTATTGATTTAATTGCACATACAAAGACACGATTTCCTTCATGCGACTCGAATATGTAGTTGGGTTGCTTTAATGTAGACCCTGGTTGTGTACTGTTTATAAACCCCATGATATTACCGGTTGTTTTTGGCCTTCCGTCCATGTACATGGTTTCTCCTTTATTTTGAGCTTTGTCTTTCAGTTGTATATAATTCATTAACAACCCATATCTATGCATACTTCATGTATATTGGACCAGGTGCATCCAATCATTGTAGTTGTAATAGGGTCCAACATACTCCATCAATTTTGTACATCTACCGTATCCAACCTTTATGCCGTCCATGCAAAACAAGCCCAATCCATGCAATGAGGACGGTGCAATTCTATATATCCTTTCATTC
This sequence comes from Pseudotsuga menziesii, assembly GCA_001517045.1. Taxonomy (NCBI): domain Eukaryota; kingdom Viridiplantae; phylum Streptophyta; class Pinopsida; order Pinales; family Pinaceae; genus Pseudotsuga; species Pseudotsuga menziesii. Next base: position 86,592 of record LPNX010008177.1, on the reverse strand, counting down.
ACACAAAAACCAGTGTTTACTTTAGGAAGATCATTGGGCACCCATTGTTTCACTAGGTGTTGGCACCTTAAGGGAATGCCAATGTCTCCGATTGTCTCATCATCATAGGAACATGACCCCCTTCTTGGAGAAACAAATTCATGCGTTTGTCGAATTTTCTTCTGATCTTCTGACATCTAGTTGATCTAGCCTATGTAGACCTACTGGATGTCTCACTTTCCTCTAGCCTTCCCAAACTCCCTTCGTTGGAGGAAGACAGATCTGACAAATATCTATTTGGTTCTACCTGCACCGTGGCCAAAAACTTTTTTGGCATAAGCAAAGCAAAATACCAGGAAAAAAACGTGGAAAGACTTATAAGAAAAAAAACTTTGAAAGACTTGTAAGCCAATAACTTGTTAAAGAAAATCTTGTCAAGAATGAGTTTGGTTAATAGGTGTGGGCATTTGGTAGCTCTAAAAATTCTAATGTATGCCCCTCTTTTGGTTACATACAAGTCTCCATTCTAACTTATTGCTTGCATTGCCTTTTGCTAACATGAATTTGGTAGGCTTCATGAAGATTCAAATGTATGCTTGTGGCCATTGTATTTTAGCCTTTCAACATTGTCAAGCTTGAGACGATATGTTATGCATATGCATCACATATAACACTACAATTTATGCCAATATATGTCTATACAAAACCTGGAGGTTCTCCTTTAATGGACTATCTCCTTCAAAGAACATATCTCCTTTAAGTGGTTTTTAGTTTTCCCATGAATGTTTTTGTGATGTTATAGATGATTTTAGTTTTAGAGTGGATGTTTTAACCTCTGTGCTACTCTCAAGTGCATAAGACAACACTTCAGAGGCATATTTCCCAGTGGTGGTGAAGAGCGGACATTTCCAGATCTGGCTAGTTGGCACGTTAAATACATTTATATCAGTCTGTAATATTTGCTGATTTATTCCTTTTAGTTTGTCTTAATGATGCTTGTTTTCCCATATTAATTTTCAACCCTAAGGCAACGCTAACTTGTTTTCCCATACTAATTTTCAACCCTAAGGCAACCTTAAGGAATACAATTGATCAACTTCACATGAATACTTGACAAACATTTAAAGGTAACACCCCTAATCTAGTTATCTTGACTACATCCACATCACTAACCTTCAACATACTGAGAATTCAAGTCTAATACTGAAGTAGCTAATCCAAAGAAGAAATAAATAAGAGAGATTAGTAATATGAGGGGATCATCCACCTCAATCATCCAAAGGATGTCAATAGCAACAACACACAAAAGACTCAAGTGCTAAGGGCTAGAAAAGATGGAAAGTGCCCTGACCAGTACATTCACCATCAGTGAATTCAGTAAACTGAAAATGGCTTGAGGCCAAGGTTAATTCTTCTTTGGATAAGCTATCAGCCTTAGTATTGTGTTATCTAAATATGTGAACTGGTTTTAGCTCGATGAAGTAAGGTTCCATATCACGGATACGTTGACACCAACCATCAAGTGCAAGTAAAGTTAGTTATGATCTTCTATTGAACTAATTAATGATGGCTGTGGAGTCACCATGAATGTGCAGAGTGGGAAGGACCATGGATTTAGCACAATAAAGGAGAGTCCATAAAGAAAGTAGTTCAAATTTGGTTTTTGTACTCAGACCAACACCCAATTTGAAGCAAAAATAGTGGTCATGGGTGATCAAAAGATGAACACCTATACCTCCAATTTGATTGGCTGAAGCCCCATCAAAGAAGATGTAGTTAAAATTATCGAAATAGTTTATTTAGTCAAACTCGGAGGCTAGATGGAGTGGAATAATGAGTATGGGACTCCTCCTAAGGCCAGGTTTAATGGTCATGCTGCGAACACACCTATCAGCTCTTCATCTGGCAGAGAAACCGGAACCCTACTCTTGGTTCCAGTTGTCTAATTTTCCAGCATGTTCTGCACTATGTTCGGGGACGGTATACTGGTAATTTTCGGTGAGGAGAAGATGTTGATCTCTTGCTACCACGGCTCAACAGAGTTGTCTACCATGTCTACCGGACCTACTCCCAAATTCACAAAAACCTCCAAATTGAACTGAACTATCCAAAACGAAACGAGTCGCAACAATGTCCAAATACACTTGTCATTTTTTATTATATATTATATGTATTTTATTATTATTTTATATTATATGTATTTTATTTTTATTATATGTTATTTTATATTATATAAATTGCCATAATAGTATTAGGATATTTTTATTGGCTTCTTTTGATTGAAAGTTGAACTGCCTAAAAGTGCACAGATCTCATCTAGGACCCTTTAAGATTCATAATAACAACTATTGTTATAGGATTTCATTCTCCAAATGAAACACCAAAACCATACATCATAACACTATTTGGAGTAAAACACAACTTGCTTTGTGATGCAGGAGCATAGGCTCATGGAAACGAATTCATCCATGGCTTGATCAAAGTCATATGAATTGAGATACCTAGGGTCTCGACACTTGTAATTATTTTATCTTGATTAAAAATTGAATAATCTGGAAGAGGATACTTGTCCTTTCCACTTGTAAATGTTTGGATAAGAGTTTTTAGTTTGTTAGTGAGTCACCAATGACTCGTAGGGGTCAGTTGATTTTATTAAGGGCTCTATTCCTTAATTATAGGATCTATAAATAGAATTAGAATAGGACTGGAGGTTTATTTAATGCAGATCCAAATCATTTAGTTAGGTAGCTTAGGTTAGCTCGAGGAGATTTTTGTTAGCTCATTTTGAGGTGAGGCAGCTCACAGAAGCTTGGGTATCTCGAGAAGGACAGAGAGGGAAGAGAGAAACTAAGGGTTTGCCTGAAATTCACTTTCTGAATAGGGTTTTTGTAAAACTAAGGTCTGCATAGATTTATGGTAGTTGGTGCCTGCATCACCTGCCAAGCATGTAATATCTCTCATGAAATGGACCAGCTCAATGAGTAACCTTTAAGCATGTAATATCTCTCATGAAATGGTGTATAAAATAGTGTAAGCATGCTTCAAATGATGCCTCAATGAGTAACATCCTATAGAGTGGATGTTTTAACCTTTGTGCACCCACGTTGAGCTAATGCAAATCCAAAAGTTCTATACTCTAGCTAAAAACACAATCTCCATTTTAACGCCAACACAAAGCATACGATGGCAAGCCAATGGGCTGCGGCACCATTGCTACAATGGCGTAGCCCATGGCATAACGCCCCAAGCTCTAGAAGTTTTCTCGAGTTAATTTACAAACAATAAAATCAGAGTGTCATGCATACTCCCAAACCCAAACCATTATTAATTCACAGAGTAAATCCCACAGGATGAAAGCCACGAATCGAACCCAGTAAGCCAGCAATTCAAAACATAGCATTAAATCTACTACACATTCCCAAATATTTACCCAGTATAATCTTTTATAAACGTCAAATGAAATCGTATATACCAAATCACATTGCAGTCCTTACATAAAATCCAACGCGCAATGTATTTACACAGTGAGGCACGAAGCCTCTTTTACAACAGTCAAACTATTAAAAATGTTAAATGGAAAATTCGTGAGCTATGGCACCATTACAAGTAATGGTGCAGCCACAGAACAAAGATGCAAAACCTTCCAACAAGAGTCCATTAAAAACTAGAGCAAGCTACATTATAAACCCCGAAGGCAGAGCCAACAAGTGCCACACGAAACCCCAACCCAGTAAAGTTTTCCAACTCAGAAATGCCCAGAAAGAGAGGAGGCAAGTAAATCTTGCTAGCATGCTTACCATGGCTGTGAAGAAGAAATCCCAAATCAATAATGTAGCCTATGCAAACCCCGGAGTGCCTTCGCGTTCACCTATAGACAAACCAATGATAGCATGAAAAGCATGACCATACCATGGAGAATACAACGAAGCAATGCATTTTTACACAGAGTCGGTCTAGCTTACCTACGAATCGATGGGGTCGTCTCCCTTCTCCAAATGCGCAGAGGCCACACTAAACCAAAATGCAAAAAACCATATTGCACAAGCAGCTGGTGACCATTAACGCATGCACAAACCCTCACCATAGTTTATGGAATCAACTTTATACCATATACCAACCAAGTCATATGTTAAACCCTCTATCCTATGGTTTCACCACCCTTTAAATATCAGCGTAGACTTAGTACTTAGGACATGGTATTTATACCATAGTCTCCCAACCTTATGGTATGAGCAGTCCTTAACACTATCATATAGTATTTACAATGTTTATCAAGCATGTGGAAAACTAGAGAAATTGTATAATTACATCTATAGATGCGCTACAAAATGAATGATCACTATAATAGCGACTCACAGATATGAGAGGGGGTGAGGCGCGAAAGCCTTATTCTAAGTTCATGACCCGAACAACGAGTTTCTCATTTGTAAGGTAAGAAGATTTGTAAATTGAATCCCTGAATAACCCAGTAAATGAGGAAGGGTCTATTTGCATTCAAGCTTGTCCCACAAAGTAGCAAACATCACAGCGCGCACAAAAAACCCTTGTCACCCAAAAACCCTTGTCACAAAAAACATTATATATTATATGTTTTTTATTTTTATTATATATTATTTTATATTATATGTATTTTATTTTTATTGTATGTTATTTTATATTATATAAATTGCCATAATAGTATTAGGATATTTTTATTATATCCTAACTTGAATAAAGAACCTTCACACTAATGAGGGAAGAACCATCTTGTGAGCATGGTGGTGATGATGATGATGATGATGTTGATGATGATGATGTTGATGATGATGATAATGACAATGATTGTGATGATGACAATGATGATGATGATGATGACAACGATGATGATGATGATGATGATGACGATGATGATGAAGATGATGATGGTGGTGATGATGAAGACGATGAAAATGATGATGATGATGATGACAATGATGATGTCGACGATGACAATGATGATGATGAAGACGATGACAATGATTATGATGATGATGAAGAAGATGAGAATGATGATGATGATGACAATAATGATGTCGACAATGACAATGATGATGATGATGATGATGATGATGGTTATGATGCTGATGAAGACGATGATTATGATTATGATGATGATGATGATGATGATCTCGATGATGATGATGATGATTATCATCATCATGAGGATGATGATGATGATGATTATTATCATCATCATGAGGATGATGATGATGATGATGTTGATGATGAGTATCATCATCATGAGGAAGATGATGATGAAGATGATGCACCATTTGTATCATCATCTATGTCAACATTGTAAGGATTGGCCATATCATCATAATCATCATCATCAGTTACTCTCATTGTGTCATCATTGGAATAATCTTCAACGACATTGTCTGCTACATCATCTGATTCAACTATTCCTTGGACATATTCTGTTGGATCATCATCGTCAGCTAACTCAAGTTGATCATGCTCTTCGTCATCATATTCTTCTTCCAGAGAACCCTCTTCATTACCATCATCTAGATTATACTTTACCTGCCTTCCCCTTGGATCGTGTCTCACAACAAATGACCAGCCCGCTTTACCTGGCACCTCTAAGTAAAATACTTGTTCACATTGGCTTGGAAGAACATAGGGCTCTGTTCTTGGCTCAAACAACCTTGTGTTTACCATGGTAAATCCATTATCATGTTCAATAATAGTTCTATCGGGATCACATTGATTCAATCGTAACCTATACCATTTGACAACGAATAGAACTACCTTAAAGGATTTAAAGTCACACTGTATAATATCTTCTAAATACCCATAGTATCGATTTTCTGAGACTTCTGGATGTCTATCAGTTCTAGATGAAACATTGGTAACCTCAAAGACAGCCGAAACCCCAGAATCTGATGTTTTCTTTGTTTCATCCAGTTTTTTGATTCGATATCTACCTCCATTGCAGACCATAGCCTTATGGTGTTTTACCTGCAATAAGCAATACACGAAAAAATTACACAACCAATTAGTCCTTATGCAACAATACATGGAAAAAAAGAACATGTACGTCAATAAGTATCAAACAAAATAAAATATTTAGAGGGATATTTGATTAATTATATACTTGTCATTTTATCTTTTACACCATATGCCAAATCGATTTCCCTTTCTGTTAGATTGTTATCTCCATTGCGTTGTGTTTCTTTTACCATTGAAGCCACACTTTCCCATGATATTCCATGACCTGATTGTGCACATCGTTCAATCCATACCTTCATCCAGTTAAGATTGTTTGCGATGTATAAATGAATTGCATCCCATTCTCGACCAACTGTTTAATGACAATAACCATTAAAATCAAAGAAAGGTGTAAATCTCCTGAACAAAGACATATATGCTCTTAATTGAAGCAATTGTTACTAGAAAATATAATTAGAATATAAAGGATATAATAAAAATCCAGTAGCTAATAATTACCTTTCAACTTCCTCAATATACCTTTCCCCTTCAGTTTCTCCCCTTCAAATTTGTTATTGGAGTCTGGATCACAAATGCGACGTAAATTGAGCTTTGATGCTAAAATAGGAATATATTCACTAACATACAACATGTTTTGGTATACCATATATCCTTCCATCATAGAACCCTTTGGATGTGCTAGTTGTCTCACCAAACCCTTCATAAATTTCAAGTGCCTCTCAACCATCCACATGGACCTTGAGTGCATAGGTCCACACAACTCAATTTCCTCAACTTGGTGTATGAGGTAGTGTTCCTGTGCATTGAAAAATGCCGATGGTAGATGCTTCTGCATTTCACACATGAGATGAGGAATTTCTCTCCTCCAATACTTTATATCTTCTTTATGGATTTCTTTAGATGTTAACCATCTACAAGTGATGCAAACCAATAACGATATTTAACAAAAATAAACATTAAATTACAATATATGCTGAAATAGTGCACAAAAAAACAAATATAAATTATTATACGGAGAATTAAAGAAACACTAAGCACATGCAAGTAATCGCTAGTTACCGCATGTATTTACCAATATTATATATAACTTGTTTGACATTGTTGTCGAAGTTGTCCGGGAGAGAGAGAGGTAGAACATAATGTATCAATATACAAACCACACCATTTATTAAAAAAGGAGTATACAAACAAGAAAAAATTATATGGACATAACAATAATAATTACCTTGATGAAGACATGCCAATCATGTGTTTTGACCCCCGCAAAATCACCTTTTTTAGTTATGATATTCTTCAAGTTTGTACAAAAACCGATGGAAAATTTAATTTTCTGCATTACTTCTTTGACAACATTGCTTTGTTGCTCCATAAACATCCATGGAATTGAGTTTATATTAACTTGTTCTTTGTTGGCATGAAATTGGATGACATCTTTCATTGCATGGTTTCTTTCTTGAATGTCTTTGCACACTTTCACAACTTTATCTTTCTCCTCCTTAGCTCTAGTAGTCGCCATAAGGTTTCCATAACATTCTTTCCAATATGCATTGTATCAAACAAATGAGCAATTTGTAGGTGCTCATAGTAGGGCAACCTGCTGAATTGAATAGGATAACTTTTCATTCCTAATGGAAGACCATTAATGCCTTCATGATCATGATGGAAATCATGAATATTAGTTTATAATTAATAAATTACATCATAAATCAAATATGGCCACTACAACAAACAACTCACAATAAAAATTAAAATACATAAAAAATCATATACGATGATCCATACGTACCATGATGATGATTTCTATTGTATTGCATATTCCAAAGGTGAGGTGTCATTCTCCGTGGTTTTAATGCAGTCTCCTGCTTCACATTGAAAAGATTTCTTTCAGTTGTTCTATACCTGTGATTCTTAGAGAGGAAATGCCTATACTCAACAAACACCTCCTTTCTTAAGCTTTTTGAACGTCAATATTTTATCTTAGGACCACAAACTAGACATCCAAATTTACCCTTTGTCTGAAGACCTACAATATTTACATATGGAATATCTATGTCAAATATAATCATTTATAAAATATTCTAACTACTCCATATTATTAAATGCAATTAAAGTGGAACTTAAAATTACAAACCACAAAATGAAGTTAACCCAGGGGCATCGTGTATTGTCCATACAACCATTGCATGGAATTGAAATTGCCTTTGTCGTATTGGTCTAGATCATCATACATAGTTATGTCATTCCATAACTTCAATAGCTCATCTAGATAAGAGGTTCGATGTATACATTCATATCTTTGACTTGGAACTTACTTGATTCATAATTTGAAGAACATATAAAATATATCATTATGAGAATCATTAAGATATATAAACCATGCAGAAGAGTAAAATAATAGATATATATATGAAATTAAGATACATATTACGACAAATGAGATGCCACAACTACATTATAAATAAAACGGTTTTCGTTAATAAAACCTGGAATAATCATCGACAACATTATGTGCTTCCTCTTTATTGACAACCATGGAGGAATGTTATTGTTGATAACAAAGATAGGCCACACCGTGTAAATGGATTTCATCTGTGCAAATGGATTAACACCATCTGCTGCCAAATAAATCCTAAGATTATGTGGTTCTTCTTTAAAGTGAGGCCACTTTTTCTCAATATCTCTAAAAGCAATACCATCTGCAGGCATTCGGATAACATCATCTTGACTTATGTTCCTGGCATGGTAATCCATAAATTGAGCTATGTTTTTGCACCTAAAAAATTGTTACAAACATGGAATGATGGAAATATAACGAAGAACCTTCTGAGGCACCTTTTTTGTTACTTTATCTGTACGATATCTACTTACATGACATTCCGAACATTCTGTTGCAAATTCATGCTGATTATAATATATAACATGGTCATCGGGGCATGCATGAATTGCTTTCATAATGCATTCCAATCTCTTTCACGATGGAAGATAAATCTCAAAATGTGCGAGGTAAAATATTTGATGGTGGTAACAAAAAATCAGCTATCAAGCTACAAAAAAATAATTTGTTAATGTAATAAATAAATAATATTAACGAAACACATTTCATCCATACGTTGATCAATAATGAGTTAACAATACAATTATTAGAGGAATGCAAATAAACTTTATCATGATCCTATATATGTGATGGATTATTTTAGATACCTTAGAATATGTGTGATTGCAATGTTTGAAAGACCATTCATAACCTTCAAGTTCATTATCAACAATATAGTAGAGAGAAGATTTGTTTTGGAGCATTCATAAAGGGTTTCATATTCCTTATCAAGAAGAGGTATATCATGAACATCATCAAAGTCATCATCATTTTCATTATCAACATCATCGTCATCCATTCTAATGTTAAATGAATCATGGATCAATGTATTTGTACCATCATCTTCAATTACATCATCGGCATGATCATCTTGTTCAATATGATCATTCACTTGTTCTCCATTAAACATACACGCTCCATGATCCTGATCCTAAACTTGTTCTGAAAGCACTTCCTCTGGACGACATGCTATAGGGTGTCTTTCATTTAATATAAATACATGGAAACATCAATATACATTAATATATGAAAAAAAAATAATACATACAATTACAAAAAAAAAATGAATATAATAGTGTTTATAATGCTAAACCTATAAATGGATGATATTCGTTCCCCCCCTCAGCGTGTCCATGTTCCCAGCAATGTTTTGTGGCTGTTGAGATCAATATTCTTCTCCTCTTAAATCCCCTGCATTGAGTACATGAACAATAACATTTTCCATCACCCCTTTGTTTCGCTACATCCCATAGTCTAGCAAGCAATTATCGGTTATCTTCGTTTGGATCTGGAATATTTAATCTATTTGAAATTTTGTCATAAAATTTGTTAATGAATATAACCGGTTGTCTTAAAAAATCAAGTTCCATGCATCAAGGTTTTGTCAAACGGAGAGAAATCGAAGAATAAAAAATTCCTAGCAAACTGTCTATCGATGAAAAAAAATTTCCCACAATCGCCCGTTGAAGAATAAAACTATTCCTGAAAACGTCTGTCGAGGAACAAATAATTTTCGCAATCGTCCATCTCTTCTACAACAAACATGTCGAAATGTTTAAAACAATTTATATTTATAATGGACATGCGTCATATATTCAATGCCTTGAACATAGGTACCGTTAAAAGTATGGGACCATAAAATTTAAAATCATGTAAGCCTTAATTTTAATTGGGTTCACGGATGTCGAAGATCCGACATTTAGGTGTCAAATAATTGCCACTATGGGAGTCGGACATTTGATGCCTATCCAGCATGGATGTGTCGGGTAACCACCACTACAAGCATCGGAATTCCGACTCTAGTGTGTCGGATAATCGATGTAGCTAGAAATATTTTGTTGTTGGCATTCTGTAGATTGATTGTTGTTTGACACATCCGTGCAAAATGTCGGATGACGTCGGATTTTGTCATCGAATTTTGAGTTCAAATTCTGTAGTGTGTGCTTTGTTCTTGAAGCGGTTCTCACCTAAAATGCTCTGTCATAAGGGAACAAAAGCGGCACCCTTGGTGAAAATGGAAAAAGAGAAGATTTTCGAGGCTTCTAGAACATGAGCCTTGTGTCCTCCCTTATCCCTATCAATCTGGGTTGGTTGGAGTCGAGATCCCTCTTGGTAGGATCTTAGAGCCACCTCACCCATAATTCTCTCAACTATCCCTATCCATTGATCCCTATAAATACAAGCTCATGTCCCATAGTTGAGAGAGAGAACTGAATGGTAATGTTATGATGTTGAATTGACTATCTAGCCCAATCCATTGGAGAGCACAAGAGAGCAAGTTGGAGCTATCGAGGATGAGGTGTTTGTCTTGTGGAGGAGTTTGTCAACACTAAGGAAATGGTTGTAAGCTTATTCATTCATTTCTTAATGCAAAGCTGATTTCCATCCCACATATTTGTTGTATTGATCTCGCATGTATATGTTACTGGATTCTTTAGTCACTAGTATGGATGTGTGAATAATGTTCTGGTAGATTTGATGTTCTTGTTTGTTTGACATGTTTTGGAGGTACATAGGTTTGTCATCAAAGCATTATTCCAGGTGTTTACAACATTCAGGGAAGGTCTTCATTCTTTTTCGTTCACTTATTTGTTCTAGATCTAAACCATTCAGACCAGAGGAACAACTTCTGTCTGCAGAAGGTGCAATATTCTTGACAACAAATTTGGCGACTCTGCTAGGGAAGCACATCAAATTTCAGTTGATCTGATATTCCTCAGTCCTTGAACACTTATCCGAATCCAAACTCCAGTCTATAACTCTCTTCAGTCATATTTTCCATCTAACTTAGTGAATTTTGGTTTGAAACTTTTAGATCTTTTCAGATCTAAACTACTTTCACTTTATATGCTCTTTTTTACTGTCAATTCATCAGTATTTACCTTGATCTGAGCAATTTTTAACTTGAAATCTTGTTCTCTTTGTGTTTTGGATATGATCAAGGAACCACACATATGTTGTAGGCAATAAGCGGTGCCACCGCCTGAACCCTGTTAGCCATAAGTGGTGCCATCGCCTGAGTGCAGTGATCCAAAAGCGGTGCTCGTCTAGAACTGCTCTGTCCAAGACCCCTCCAGCGCGGTACCAGGTAGGCCTTGTTCCAGAACTAGATTTTTGTGATTTATTGCAAATATTATGGTTTTGTTTGCTTTCAGCCCTGCACTGTCAGGCTTGTTTGTTTGAATCTGGATGCTCATGGTTGAAAATTTTGTGGTAAAAGTTGTTTGATTGTAAGAATTCAAAAGCTAGGTTATGATTGTTGATTATTCATTTGCTTTCATGCTTGTTGGTTGTGATTCTGAAAGGAATTGTTGAAATCTTAGGTTTCAGTTAGATCTATTTTCATTTCATTTATAAACACTGAAAGAAAAACCACTTACTTATCATCTTGATTTCATTTTTTCCATAGATGACTTCTTTTTTCTTTTAAAAAGAAATTTTTTGTTGAGATTAGGTCATTATTATTACTAAGCATAGGGCACTGGATATCTGATTAGCCTCACAAGCTTTCATGTTCCCTTTGTTCTTTTGTCTCTCTTGCATTAGTACTATTAGATCAAAAGAAAAAATAGTGTAGTTTTAAGTTAGATCTATCTATGTTTAAAAGAAAAATCGAAAAAAAAAGAATGCATATGCATGTAGAGTGCTTGTTGTTTTTCTTTTAGGAAAAGAGACTCTTACCCATCTGATTGCTTTCAAAAATAAAAATGAGTTTGGAACGTGTTGCTTGTCTTTGGATTTAATTTGTTCAAAGTAGTTGTTTGGGAACTTTTGGTTTTCAAAATGAAAAGAAAATAATCTCTCCCTCTCGTAAGTAGGCATACCTCGAACGGTAAAGTGAAATATTTGCATCTACATATCTGCATGGTTTTACTTTTTCTGTCAAAATTCCATGCATTCAGCTAACCATCCACTTTAAAATTAACGGTAGTTATAGGTTTAAAATTTACATAGCAATTTGAGTGATAGGCTAGAGACGTGTTTGGGCGTCATTAAGCGTAGGAGTTGTCATTACTAATCCACACTACATCCCGGCACTCGCGCTGTTCTTCCATGTACCGTCAATATATCGAATGGCCTTTCACATACCCTTGAGGTATATAGAAAGGTACTTCATGTACTCGATTGTATATAGGAAGGCCCCTTGTGAACGGTTGTGCATTAGACAACACTACTACCGATTTGAGCTCCCATGTACCTTGCGTATATCGGGAGACCCCACTAGGATACCTTATCTATCTGAGAAAATCCCTTTGGCCATCTTGCTTGGAGCCATACACCGAAAACAACATTCACGATGATTACTACGCACGTACCCTTGTGGTATATTGTGAGTGGCACCTTCTTGACAATCCTGGTGAGAGACCGGACTATCTAAAATTATCCTGTCATTTAAATTTGCTTGTTTGGCCTATAGCTTGAGTAGGGAGATTTTTGGTGTGTTTTTTCTAGTTTTGAGACCCTAGGTTAGATAGGAACTATACAAATTGACTGAATTAAGACAGTACAGAAGAGTATGGGGCTTACCACCTAATTTTATTCCTATTTTAGGAGAAGATCCTATGGAAGCTATCAACCAAGGAGCTGCTACCAACCCCCAAGTGGGAGAAAATGTGGTTGCAGAAAGTGGAGATCCATATCCTTTGCACGGTCCTCCCTTGGTTCAAAAACCTTCTAGGGGTAATATTTCATTCCATACTCCCATAGAAGGACATGTTGATGATACTACCCATCCAGATTATGGTCCCAATGCTTCATTTTGGGATACCTCTATGGGACAGGCCATTGCTTCGTTTGGCACCCGTCCAACCTCTTCTGAAGATATTTCACCAAATGAGGAAGAACATAGAAAATACTAGGAATATATTCTCTGTGCAAGAGAACTTGAGAATAAAATAGATAACATATTGGGTACACCACCACCTTGTTCAGTAGTTTGTCCTCGTAATCCGGATCCTTGGCCTGTGGGATATCGCTCACTTATTGATTCTATGAAACCCATTGAACCTATTCTAGATCATGCTGTGACTCCGCATAATCTAGGTCAAACTACCAACCCCACCACCTCCCATATTATGTCTATTCCAAATCCTCTCGGGTCTTTCACATATGGGGAACAACATTTAATTCTTGTTTCATCAATACCTTCTAGTGCTGGGGGGAAACCCTCGACATGACCTACGTTACATGTCACTAGAATTGTAGCTAGTCATGGACATACCTCTAGCATAGAATAATCTGCAGTCTATGTCCCTCCTACCCATACGAATATGGTTAACCCCCCATCTAGTTCAGGTCAGCCCTTGGGGGCACAACCTGTAACCAATCAAACCTCTTGGGGGTATGGTTACACAGCAAATCAAGTACCTATAGGAAATGTCAATTACCAACCCACCCCTATAGGATTTCCTTATTCTGGAATTCCATATCCTAGTAATACTTTCACTCCATGGGGGCAACCTAACTGGTCCTACATGCTAGCTATGGGATGGATACCTATACATATGGCCGGGGGTGCCGGAGTACCACCTTATGGAGGTACTCCCTCTGGGGGACCTAACGGTTCTAGAGGGCCTAGCGACTTACCTCCTTATGATCCTAATGGTCCTGGTGGTCCTGGGGGGCTTGGTGGCCTTCCTTTTAATGGTCCTGGAGGGTATGGTGGCCTTCCTCCTAGTGGTTCCAAAGGCTCTAGAGGTTTTCCTTCTTGGGGTCCTGGAGGGTTAGGTGGTCCTCCTCCTGGTGGCCCAGGTGGTCCTGGTGGTCTCAGAAGTCCTAGTGGTCTCAAAGGCCTTAGAGGTCCTCCTCTTGGAGGCTTCAGTGTTCATAACGGTCTCGATCCCGGAAATCAACCCCCTACGGGTAGATATTCCAGTGGTTCTTCATCACAACAACCTATCTATTAGTATAATTACAGTCCTACTGGTACTTATATGCCCTATCAATACTACTAGTATGTACAACCTAATCACTAGTTACCTTTCCTAGCAACTTTGGACTTGCCTGATTTGTCCAAGTTGATTAATGATCCCATTCGACATAACCCCTCGTGGCCTCCTATTCCGGTAAAGTTACCATCGGACATCCCAAAATTTGATGGGAAGCAGGGAGATGATCCAAAAAACCATGTCATGACATTCCATTTATGGTGTTCTTCAAACTCCCTAATGGATGATTTAGTTCGTTTAAGACTCTTCTAGCGAACTTTGACTGGTACCCCCGTGAAATGGTACATTGAAATTCCGCAACATTCGTTTGTGGATTTTGGTTCTTTGGAAACTGTATTTCTTACACACTTTTAGCTTCCTATTCGCTATGAAATGGGTACAGATCTCTTAAATTCTATAATTTAGAACACCTCCAACCACATATCAGATCATATCCATGAGTGGAGAAGGAGAATAAGACTTATTAAGGCTCCTATCCCGGATCAATTGTTAGCTGATTGGTTTACTAAATCCTTGTTGCCTCCAATTGCCCAAGATGTGGCTATGGGTGGTACCATTACCAAAGAGCAATCCATTAGTCAATCCTAATATCTAGATTTGGTTTATTCCCAGTCCTAAATGTTGTATGACTTGATCCCTCAAGCTCCTTGCCCAAGCACTGATCCTTTCAAGCCACCGACAGAAACCCCTGTTGATGGGATTGTTGGTTCAATATAGTCCTTGCCAGCAGCAAAATATTCCAAGCAACCCCAAAATCCCATCCCTACTCCTTCAACTCCCAAGGTTTCCATTGAGGTAAATTCCATTCAGAGTACTCAAATGCCTGGCAACAATAAAAAGAAAGGTAAAGCTAAAAACAAAAAACCTGGAAACCAGCAAGAGAGTCCAAAACCAACCATCAACGAGAGTGATAAAGGGAAAAGAAAAGTGAAATATCCATGTCTTCTATGTGGAGGTGACCACTTCATGAAAGAGTGTCCTCATCGTGAAGAAATCACTCAATTTTTAAAAACTAATCCCATGCCAGCAGTTCTCACGGATCCTTTTCCCTCTCAACAACAACTGATAGACCACATGTCTAATCAGGGAAATTCTAGTTCTTCAAAGGAAATTCACAGATGTCTTCGGACACTATTAATTTGCAAACTTGAATTCAGAGTTATGACAAACCCATAGACAAGAAAGAAGACAATTCTTCTTCAGGAAAATCTCCCTCTACTGCTTCTCCCGAGTCCTCGTCTACTGGTCCCCTAACAATCGAGAAACCTAATCTTGACATGGTTTTGCAACCGCCCAAGATTACTCTTAGGAAGGCTTTTTTTAACCCTAATTCCCAAGCTCCCTAGTTTTATAATGTAGTTGAAGATCTTGCTCAGGCACCATGTGCAATGTCTACCTTGGAAGTACTCCAAAGTTGTCCTACACAACGCAAAAACTTGTTAACCACGTTAGGAGATTTAGACCCAGACAACACTAATTTGATTCATTTTAATGTCAAGAACTATAAATCTATACTACCTCACAAATTCGATTCCCAAATCATAATGAACGTAGTTGGAAAGAAGGTCTTTAGAAATATCTTAGATGAAGGAGCTTCAACTTTGGTTTTGTCCCTGTCTTGTTGGAAATCTATTGGCTCTCCCGAGATTGTAACATCACCAATGACTCTGAAATCCTTTGATGGATGAGGTTTCGAACCCCATGGTATCATACTAGCCCTTTCAGTCAAGCTTGAGGGAAAAACTGTTTCCATTCAAGTGGAAGTAGTAGATGCCCCGTTAGACTACAACCTCATATTAGGAAGAAATTGGTTTTACGCCATGACTGCTGTCGCTTCGACGGTATTTTGAACTATCCAATTTCCGCATCTAGGGAGGATTGTAACCATTGAATAGCTCGATTTATGTACACTGAATGTTACTACCCCTATGGATAATAACATCCCTATGTTAGGTCAGTCCCCTCCTCCTTACCAGTCGATTGGGGTAGGGATGCTGAAGGATTCTTCCCTTATGGGGATTTTTCCATCAAACCCTCCTAACATAGACACAGTGACAGTAAATATGATTTCTTCATTTGATTATGATACAAAGGGAACAAATTGTTCAGTCTGCATGAAGCAATGTACAATGTTATCCAAACCCTTTTCGATGACCACACTAATGACCTTCATTTGGTGGCTTCAGACCCTCACCACCTGCCCTACTGGTTAGAACCCTCTCTTCCTACTATGGATTATCTCTCCCAGAATTTTCCTTTTGATGAGTCCATTATGGAGATCATGAGTATGAATGAGCCTATATGGGAGGATCATCATCATAGATCCTCGTTCCTCCCCAACACCAGTTCGGTAGACCATGATTTTGCATCCCTTTTTACTATTGATATTGTCAAAACACCTCAAACTCCTATTTTGTTGCAGAACATGGATTCTGAAGGAAACCTATGCAACATTACTCAAACAAATCCCATTGACATATCATCCAAGCCTGGCACCCTTGAGCATGTTTATGTTGGGAAGAACTACTCAACAGAAGAATCTGAAGCATATAGAGAACTTTTCAAAGAATTACGAGATTTTTTTTCCTGGTCCTACAAAGAAATTCCAGGGATAGACCCATCCATTGTGGTTCATGAAATAAAAAACCTATCCCACTGCAAAACCCGTCAGGGAAAAACTGAGACAAGTCCATCCACGGAAAGCCATAGCTATCAAAGATGAAATAGAAAATATTCTAAAAGCAAGGTTTATTTATCCCATACCCCTGACGGAATGGGTATCAAACGTCATCCCTGTCAATAAAAAGCAGGGCACCATTAGAGTCTGCATCAATTTCATAGATTTGAACAAAGCTTGTCCCAAAGACAACTTTCCCACTCCGCATATCGACCAGATTATCAACAACTGTGCCGGAAGTGTCATCTTCTCATTTATGGATGGATTTTTGGGTTATAATCAAATTGAGATCTTACCCATCAATCAACACAAGAAAACATTTATTTGCCCATGGGGAACCTTTGCATATAGGAATAGTACCATTCAGCCTTAAAAACACTGGAGCCACTTTCCAGCGTGCTATGTCCTATGCATTTCATGATATAAAACATATTGTAGAACCATACCTTGAAAACCTCCCAGCTCATTCACAGCGACGGGAGGACCACCCTGGTCATCTTAGAGACATTTTCCTAAGATGTTGTCATTATAACATACGACTCAATCCTCATAAATGTGTTTTCTGCATTGAGACGGGACACCTGTTAGGTTTTGTGGTTTCTAAGGATGGCATTTGGATAGATCCATTGAAAATTTCCGCTATTCTAGCCCTACCAGCCCCAACCAACCTTCTAGAACTCCAAAGTTTGCAAGGGAAGGAAAAGTTCCTCCACTGTTTCGTGTGCAATTTGAGAGAAAACACACGGTTATATGTATCTCCTTAATAAGGACACTCTGTTCTTTTGGGATGACTAAGAGCAATGAGCCTTTGATAATCTCAAACATTCTCTGACTCACTCACCTATGATACACCTCCAAGATTATTCAAAGGATTTTCTCTTATACATTGCTGCCTCCACTACTACCATCACTATGGTTTTGGTGCAGGACAATCCTGACGGTCATGAGAACATGATCTACTATGCTAGTAAGAATCTCATGGATTTTGAAACTCGATACTCACGTATGGAGAAATTAGCATTGGCCATGGTCATTTCTATTTAGAAATTTTGTCACTACATTTTACTTCGCACAACCACCGTATTGGTAGACCAGAACCCTATGTATTACATCCTGACTCATTAGGTGCTCGGGGAAAGTATTCCCAATGGATAGTCATCCTACAAGAGTTTGATTTGAATTTTCCAAAGCTACGTCAAAGAAATCCTTAGTCTTTGCTGAGCTCATGTGTGATCTTCCATGTGCTTCGATGGAATCTGATCCTGGTGATTCATTCCCAGATGAATTCTTGTTCCTGATAAGCACTATTGACCCATGGTATGGATATTTTCTCATTTATCTCCAGACACAAAGATTTTATCCCACTCTATCCCATAACGATCGTCGTCGTATCTGTCACCACGCAAAATACTACCTCATCTTGAATGACACTTTGTATAGACATGCTATCGATTCTGTTCTCCGGCGATGCCTTACCACGGGGAAGCTGAACAAGTTTTGAATGATTTCCACTCTAGAGCATGTGGTGGTCATCTATCTAGGATGGCTACAGCCCAGGAAATCCTTCGCGTTGGCTATTTCTAGCCTTCAGTCTTTAAATATTGTCATAAGGCTGTTAAGAAATGCCCACCCTGTCAACATTTCAATCCGAAAAAGCACACCCATCCTGCTCCGTTACACCCCATCATTGTCGTTGGCCCTTTCACCAAATGGGGGATCAATTACATGCATTGTAAGCCTACCTCAGTTGAGGGGCATGGTTACATCATCATAGCCATTGATTATTTTACAAAAGGGCTAAGGCTATGCCTACATATGCAGAGGATGGTAAGACTGCTGCTCTCTTTCTGTTCAATCATGTGATAGCAAGATTCAGAGTACCATAGTCCATAGTTACTGATCATGTATCACATTTCCTTAATCAAATGATGGAGGAATTAAGTACCAAGCTAGGTTTTCATCATGAAAACTCAACGCCCTATTATCCATAAGCTAATGGTCAAGTCGAGGCCATTAACAAAGTTTTGAAAATGATGTTGTGTCGGATGGTTGGGGACCATAAATCCAATTGGCACCATATTATTTTCTCCACTCTTTGGGATTATAGGACTTTGGTAAAAATAGCTACTAGTTTTACACCCTTCCATCTTATCTATGGACTAGAATTTTTCTTGCCGATTCAATGTCAGATTCCACCCTTGAAACTTGTCGTCGAACTTCTCCCAGACACTTCTGCAGATGAAGAAAGATTTCTATACTTGAACAACCTTGATGAAACTAGAAGAGATGTTGCCTTAGCTAATGAGGCACACAAGAAATGCACCAAGGCAGAGTATGACAAGTCTGCCCAACCTCGTGCCTTTAACAAAGGTGACCTAGTTTTAACCTATGATCAGAGATATGACAAACTAGGGAAAAGGAAGTTCGAATCCATGTGGTACGGTCCTTTTTTTATTTCCAAAGTTTTAGAGAAAGGGGCCTACGAGCTCATGGACTATGATGGAATCCCCTTAGCACAACCTCGTAATGGGTTGTACCTGAAGAGGTACTATTCCTAGATATTTCTTGTATAGTACCTTGTATATATGTATATTACTTGAATTTTAGTGTGCTTAAGTATTTTCAATATGGTTTTGAGTTTAGTGTCTATATCTATTTATACCATGTTTTGGTCGTACAGAGGAGATGGCTTTCTACGGCTTCGCTAATGGTGCTTGCTACCACACCTTGAATCTTGCCTTAGCTGCTTGGGTTCTCTATTCCCCAGCTTACGATTTGGTCAGTTCAGGAGAAAATAAAACATGGTTCACTGTAAATAAACTATAAAAGACACATAAAACTCATATAAATACATTCGCCATTTGAGGCATATAGACACCAAAAGTAGAAGTCTGTATATATATATAAACATGTTTTACAAAAAATAGGTCACGAGACCTCATCTGAAGCACTCAGGATTTCAGGTAAAAAATCATCGTACAAAATTCCTGAAGCTATCTATCAGCTTTCATAGAATACATCATGCAGCCTATCATCTAGTGATGCTCATGGTAACACATGACTGCCTAGGATACTCGACATAGCAGTCTGCTAACACGACCCGGTACTCTCGTAGTGGGCCTTTGATACCTCAGTTGGAGGTCGTCGATCGAGGCATATGGGATGTCTAGAGTCAACCTCTTGAGGTTCTCCTCTAGATCCCCTATCACATCATCTCCCTATGGAACAAAGTGAGCTTCAGCTCACCTGTCTAGTGGGGAGGATCCCCCAGGTTGTGCTACTTCAACATCTGCATGAAAACATTTAAGTCTCTTTACTACACATAAAAAAATATAAAATATCAAAACATAAAAACATAATTGCCATTTTAGGGTTTTTATTTCTTACCGATATCACCCCACTATCCACCAGGTGGAAGCAGTAGGCCAGGGTCACCACTGAAGTCAGTTCCCTCGTATGCATATTCATCAACCATGAGGAGCTGATCTCTCAACCATCGGAAAAATGGGTCACCAAACTTCACCTTGCCTCTACCCGCTCCTGTGCGGGCCATGATTCAGACCCACCTTAGCATGCGAGGGTCTCTCGCCCTCAACTTAGTGAAAACTACCTAGGGTCTCATTTAGGGGACTCACTAAAAAAATAAACATGCTAGAATGGAACCGAAACCGAATTGCTTCAGCTCCCCCTGCCCCTGCCGACACTTGGTCAGCTGATCTTTGAAAATTGGAAGTAGATCCTCTGTCAAGTTGAATACTGTGGGTTCCATGGCCTCTATAGCATAGATCATATGTGCTCTAGATGCCTGATGTACCCCTTGGATTCCCACCACTATCTCCATGGTAAATAAAATTTTCCATAGAGGGCCATCCACCACTGCTTTTATGGGAATTTTCTTCCTCGATGTTCTGGTCCTAGGAATACAATGGTGATTTATCAGCTCTTGGGTAGTGATGTCCCCTCCATGGGAACCAATCAAAGATATGGGAGCACCTCATCTCAATAGGCCTATCAGGAAGTAGATATCCTCTACTTCAATTTTCAATACATGAGCACCCACCTCAAAATACTGTTGCTCTGGATTCCACATATGGAGTATATGCTCTAATAGACGCTCATGTGACACCATGTTGGGTGTGCGAATTTTTTTTTGAAGACCACTGTCTCTCAACGTGGCTATACGACCCGCGTTTCGTTCAACAAATGCATCATCATTGTCATGTTGCCTCTCTTTCCAAATGAACATTTTTGATCAATGGGAACCTGTCAAAAACCATCACAAGGCCAATTAGAAACATCATCAATCATTCAAATCATCAAATTTGAGCTATTTTTCCTTATACATATATTTTTATTCACCCACAGCTGGCACCGCCTGTGTCCCATTGAGGACAGGCGGTGGCACTACCTGTGTCAAGTGTTTTAGGCATGGTTCTAGCAGAGTACTACTTATCCCACAAGAGATAAGAGCGGTTACCGCATTCATAGTTCTAGGGATCACTCAAATAGCCCAAAACACCTCCAAAAATAAAAGATGAGAGCATGAAATTAAAGATCAAGGTTCAAGCTATTACATGGAACTGATGGTGCGTAAATCCGATGGTAGATGTTCCCAAAATCACCAGCTGAAAATCTGACCAAGAAAATGCTCCAAAGGCTCTCCACTATGGGTAAATGGTAAAATGTTTTGTTTTTTACTATTTACATAACTTTTATAAGCATTCTAGGTTTTGGTATATCATAGCTTTTAAAATATATCGGTCATAATCCTTTAATGTTGTTGATTAGAGAGTTTAACCATTGTTTTTTAAGTCGTTGCAGGATAAAGAGTGATAGCAGTAAAAGTTTTGGGAGTTTGTTTTTGAATTTTTGGTACTACCATAAAACGGAAAAATTCTTTGATCATTTATTGCGACATTTTGGTCATGCTCTCAAAACTTAGCATCAAAGGTCCGAGTCCTTTTCTGATTCTTTTCAGACTTGTAAAATCCCTCATTGTGAAAAGAGACCTAGTGGACTCTTCTTTAAACTCTTTTCAGGCTCCTTAAATATGAAAATATTGTCAAGTGATCTTGTCTTCTTCATGCTCATTAAAGCACCTGAAGAGTCATTTATCTGACGATAGGTTATCACTTTTTCAGTTCAGATGAACTATTTTACGAAAAAGGATCCCGTGGAGTCTTCTTCCGTGGTCATTCAAACTCTCTAAACATGAATGATACCAAGTTAACTTTCATTGGACTCATTAAATTAAACATTGAGAGACCCTCTTTTGGGAACAAACCCCTTCTCTCTCAGGTTCGTAAAACATATGAGTTTGGACTTGTCTTCGGACGAGCTACAACAAGTGTTTGTTACCCTCTTTGAACTCGTAAAAATGAGAAGAGACACTCATCAACCATGATGGGGAAATTATGGAAAGGGAATCATTTTTCAAATAAATGGCAGTTTGTTGTTACCTTTGAACATGGCACTTGTCTACATATCATTTCAGTCAATTGGGAAATCAGCCGATTTCCATGACGATCCACTTTCATGAGTCATGTCACTCCTTTGATTCTTTCAAAATAATGCATTGTCCACCATCACACTGTGTGTTTGTATGGTCTAGTAATGCTACCAAGTATTTTGTCGTGCTTCCCGGTGTTCAAAGGGAAGTTGAAATTTTTTACCTCTACAGTAAAAAAAGCCTATGTGTCAGTACTTTTGAGTCAGTCTTATGGTTACCTTATTCACATCATTCCAAAACTTTGTTCCAAGTTTCATGTCGTCGATGTGGGATTCATCATGGCCCTCCTTCGATGATACTATTCCTGTTGACATCAACTTATCATTTGGGAAATAGTATTAGAAACAAAATTAGTACCTTGACATCTGTATGCCTCAATGATAGATTCTCTCTCTCTCTCTAAATAGGTTCACATCATTGACCTTTGATCAATAGAATCTACTGGGTGTTCGACATCAAGACATTTATTCATGCTCAGTAGATTGTACTAGGGTACCTTGGGAATCATCGACATCAATGGTGATCTCCCTCGCACTTGTTAATGGTTCACGTCATTGTTCGGTAATCAAGTGGTTTCTACCATGTTCAACTTCAGAACATTGTAATCACATGGATAGAATCGTACTTTGTGGAAAACGAGACGAAGACCCTAGGGACTTGTTTAGCACTCATTGCTTTCCTAGGTTGCGATGGATTTTTGTATATCAAGCATGGATCCACATTTGTATGGTCGTGGCTATTCTCAAATTTGTGTCCATATGAAATAGATCTATGTTGTATTTCTGGTATCTATGTCCAAGTTTGAGTCCTCTATCACATGGATCTACATTGTAATCTAGTAGCCATGGTTGTTTATTCCTCTCATGGATCTTCCTTGTATTGGTCTGCAGTCATGAGTTGGTTACATTTGTCTATGAGTCAAACACATTGATGTATTGCAGATGCCTACATGATGACATTCTCTGATCAAGTTGACTCTCACCTCGAAGTGACAACTTGTTCTCTCAAAGCTATCGCTTATCATATCCCTCTAAGCCTCATGCTTTGGGGGAAATTTTTCTATACCCAAATCCTATCATCAACATGTGATGAGATCCTTAACCCCTATGTTTTCCCTAAACCCCAAACTTGGAGTGGAAACTTGCTCTAGATATCAATTCTACATGAAAAAACCTAGCATTGTGCTTTCCCTTTAGCTGATGAGCGGTACCTTGTTCAGCATCGCCTGAGTCCTGTTATAGAAAAGCAATGCCACCATGGATGTGCTTTGTTCTTGAAGCGGTTCTCACTTAAACCGCTCTGTCATAAAGGAACAAAAGAGATACCCTTGGTAAAAATGGAAAAAGAGAATATTTTCGAGGCTTCTAGAACATGAGCATCGTGTCCTCCCTTATCCCTATCAATCTGGGTTGGTTGGAGTCAAGATCCCTCTTGGTAGGATCTTAGAGCCACCTCACCCACAATTCTCTCAACTATCCCTATCCATTGAGCCCTATAAATACAAGCTCATGTCCCATAGTTGAGAGAGAGAACTGAATGGTAATGTTATGTTGTTGAATTGACTATATAGCCCAATCCATTGGAGAGCACAAGAGAGCAATTTGGAGCTATCGGGGATGAGGTGTTTGTCTTGTGGAGGAGTTTGTCAACACTAAGGAAATGGTTGTAAGCTTCTTCATTCATTTCTTAATGCAAAGATGATTTTTGTCCCACATATCTATTGTATTGATCTTGCATGTATATGTTAATGGATTCCTTAGTCACTAGTATGGATGTGTGAATAATGTTTTGGTAGCTTTGATGTTCTTGTTTGTTTGACATGTTTTGCAGGTACACAGGTTCATCATCAAAGCATTATTACAGGTGTTTACAACATTTAAGGAAGGTCTTCATCCTTTTTCGTTCACTTATTTGTTTTGGATCTGAACCATTAAGACCATAGGAATAGCTTCTATCCGCAGAAGGTGCAATATTCCTGACAACACATTTCCTTGAAAGTTGAGAAAGACAGATGAATGACATAAACTAGGTAGAAAAATAAGTATAAGCACCTTCTTGTGAACTAGAACACGGTTTTACAATCTGATGACCCCATAGTGGTCAATTTGTCATCCCACAAATTTAATGTGGATGAATTAGGTTTATTAGAAAAGGAGTGAAATTTACGTTATCCCTAAAATTGATTCATATATACAGACAACATTATATGTAGCATAGAGGATGGCATTAAAAATCACTAGCTAAGGAGGACAAAGAGTATATTAGACAAGAATTTTGTTTGAGTTTGAGAAAGGAAAACCCACTGATAAGTTATATAACTGAGATAGAATGCATGTCCCTGAAGAAGTTAAGAATCAATGAGAACATAAAAATTGTGAAAATTGACAAAGGTGGAGAAATTTTATTTTATTCAAGAAGATTACAATGCCAAAATGATTTAATAGCTCACAATGAGTGGCTATTATAAGACGCTAAAAAATAATCCATTGTTGAGGGTAATTAGGGAAGTTAAAAAGGTTATTAAAAAATATAGCCTCGATGATAGAACTAAGATACGCCTGACTCCATATTTTGAGATGACTCCAAGAACCAATGGAATCCCAAAAATCCATAAGGAAGGGGTTCTTTGAGATAGATTATCAACACAATCAAGTCTCCAACTTATGAACACACCAAATATGTAGCAAGAATCTTGGTTCCTTTAATAGGAAACACTGATTCTTTCATCAAATATTTCACTAACTTTACAAGGTTCTTTAAGAATGAAAAAGTATAACCAAATGAAATCCTCATCAGCTTTGATGTTGTATTTTCTTTTAAAAATACCCCCATAAATGAAGTTTTCTAGGTAGTCAAGGAAGTTATAGACCTAGAGACAACAAAGCTATTATAAGTATGCCTATGTTCAAGAATCTTTAGCTTTAAAGGTGAATTCTTGAGGAAATCAATTTGTTAGTAATGGGGTCCTCTATATCACCCATATTAGGCAATGTTTTCATGCAAAAAATTGAAAATAAATCCCTAGAGACATATGCCCTAAATCCAACAAGATGGAAAATATATGTGGATGACACCAATGTGAAATGGCCCCATGGAGTTGATGTGATCGATGATTTTTCAAGAACCTCAATTCTCTATTTTATGGCATTAAGTTTACCATGGAGTAAGACGAAAATAGGATCATTCCCTTCCTAGATGTACTAATTACCAAGAGGTAATATGGGTCACTTAGCCATGAGGTATTTAGAAAGAAAACTCACTCTAATAGTTCACTTAGCCATGGGTGTCATAGTTACATCTATTTACATTAACTATTCCTAGCAATTTTATCATAATGCCAACATTTTATTAGATTAAACCATAAAATAATTCACCATAAATTGTATAAAGGATATTTCTAGAAGATCTAACACATATAGCGACTACTAAGATAAACAGATCTTAGATCAAAACAACGATGTGTTTATGTGGTTAAAACCAACAAAGAGGGAAAGAAACCATACCCCCAACCAAATAGATACTTGAGTAAATATATTATGCAAAGGAAACCAATAATTTTGTAACATCCCCATCCCTCAATCCAACCAATAGAAGGGGACATTACACTAAATCCAGGCTTCTAGATTTCAGCCATAACCATAATTACGAATTTATAACATATAAGATGCATATGCATATATGTAAATAAAACACACAGTAGAATAAAATCGATCCACACACACTGTTGGTAGGAGGTTTTGGGATACATTAGTTGCACAACATCGTGAATGTTGCACAAGGTTAAAGACACCACACAAGTGGAAGATGGTGCGCAAGACAGAAATGGAATATTTTATGTATTTTTGTGTCATCTTTTGTAGTTTTGGACCACATTGTGTAGATGTTGGTCATTATTTTGTAGAATTAGTTAAGAGTTAGTTAGAAAGTTAGTTAAGTGGACCATGAATGTAAAGGCACAAGCCTATAAGTAGAAGTAGAGTTGCAATGTTAAAAACCAATCTTTTGACTAGGAGCAGAGGATTGTGAAAGCTAAGTTGTTATATTTGCACATGAATTGAGATCTGTCGATCTGTGTATTAAAGAACTATTTTGAGAATCTATGGTTTTTGAGCGGAAGTAATATGACACGAAGGAAGTTGAGTTGAATCATTGTGTCCTTTTCTATTTTCCTGTTTTACTATCTTGTATGATTCTATTATGAGTGCAATGCATACCTGTGACATGGATCTGTAAATGATGCGATGTTTCCTTCTGTTTAATGATGTTATTTTGTTAGATCTATTTGCACATCAATATGTTTACTACTGTTATGGGATAAAAATGTGATTTTTTGAATGATGATGTGGTTATGTTAAAGCATAATTTGAATGGTCATATCTGTTAATGTTGTGCTAAGTTAATAAGTAGATGCACATGGAACTCTCTCATTCTGCGGAAACTTGGTTTCGTCAGCTATCCCTCAAAAAACTTGGGTGATACTTCATCCGCTCTGCGGGTGTGACCGGATGGGGTAAAACCCATATGGGCCAGTGCTCAGGGAGACCATGGTGGTTTGGGTGTTGACAGAGTAGGAACCCATGTCGACTAGTTTTGTTGACTAGGTTTGTGTCAACAAATGGTTCCATTGTCAGTACCTTGTTGCGACTAAAGGGAGGACATGGTGTGGCATCTGACAAAACTAGAAATTCAAGATTGGTTCGACCAGAAGCTACGAGAATTTACTGAGAAGGAAAATCAAAACTCTGGAATGACAACGGACAAGTGGCTGGCACAGTACATACACAACGATCCACACGAGTATTTTTTCTCTAAATTTCCCATCATACTTTACGAGTGGTTGGCACAATTTACCTACTGTAAGACAAATTTTCAAGGAGGTGAGCTAACGTCCTAGAATCCTTAATTAATCCAGGAGATGCAGGAAACCGACAACAAAGCATCACAAGTTGTTGAAGTCTGGATGGAAAGTATCTTGGAAGGCTATATCATCAAGTTCACGGTTGATATTACTAAGTTTTACAATGAAATATAAAGGGAATTTTTCAATGGACGAAGAGGTAGGTTCTTATTGTCTTTGCGATTGTCAATTAAGATGCTTGTCTGTGAAAAAGGCATACTGAAGATGCACCTCAATTAGTAGAACTCTGGTGTGTGGGGGTTTTAGATACTGCGAAGAAAGGGGGGAGATGAATGGAATGATATGGGTTAGATGGGTGCAAGTTATGACGAGGCTGTGAGGGAATATGAGGAAGAGAGTGGTCTTACGAGAGAAGGAGTAAGGTTTTGATAAGAAAAGAGGTAGAGGATAGGGGAAGGTCCTACTGCAATCAAAGTACAAGACCACGAAGGAACACCACATGGGACAAAGTGATCGTACAGTGACGACAAGGACAACCAGGCTACGCCCGAGGTAGAGGTAAGATCAACCGCTAGCAACAACTTACCCACACCTCCGTGCACTACGTTGCAATAAAAAAGAAACACAAGTTCAACACCGACTTGTCCAACATGCCAACATCACTCTAATAGTAGCAGATCAACGACTATAGGAAGAAGGCCCGGGATGGAGGGCGAGGAGGTGAAGTTACCTTTATTTCATGGGAATGGGACTGAGGATATCAATCAGTACTTGTTCCTATGTGAGGAAGTATGGACTGTAACACAAATTGTAGATGATGATGTCAAGAAGGGCCAATTGGCAACAAATCTTTGAGGTCACACACTAGATTGGTATATGAAATTTATACAAGTTCCTACGAGGAATTTCATGAAGACATTGGATGAAGTCAGGAAAGGACTAATTGAAGAATTCAGAAATCCAAAATCTGAAGAGCAATATATTACATAATTGAAGGAAATTAAGTAGTATCTAAATGAGACTGTTTGGGATTTTGATCAAAGATTCAAGACACTAATGGAAAGATTCAGTTTTGAGATGATTGACATCCAACATAAACAATGGTTTATTGCAGCGTTGATAACTCATATCAGACTACCACTAATGCAGCATAAGATCGCGACATAGAGCGAAGCTATGGAGATCGTAATGCGAGGCTATAGAGATCGTAATGAAGTTGGAAGCTTCACCCATTGGAGAAAACACAGCCTGTAGGAACCAAATTCAGACGCAGCTGACGAAATTGATGCTCCAGTTGAAAGATATCAAGAAAGGAAAAGAGCATCGTGAAAAGGCGCTGAACCCGTTGAGATGTGGTGTACTCAATGTCACACGGACAGACATACCAAGCATACTTGCCCAAATTTCTAAAAATACCTGTTATTAGGGGCACTGAACCCTTTGAGTTGTGGTAGAGTACCATGGTGTCATATTTTCCAAGTGTATGGGAATCGACATGAGGAATGTGGGTAGATGCGGAAGATGGTAACAAAGTTGACAAAATTATAATGCATGTTTTTTCAATCTATTGGAAATGAAGATAAGGATTGTCAAGCATATGACTTGCTCCAAGAAATAACATATGATTTGTACTATGTGAAGGGGGAGGTACAACACCCACAATTGTAGGTGGTACAGTTGCCACCTCAACCACAGTTCATGCTGCAACCACAAATGTAGTTTATACTGCAATAACTGCAACAATAGTTTGTACCACAGCCATAGTATAATCAGATGCAAGTGGCTCCGCAACAATTATAGTATGTTTAGTCAGCACATTATGTTCAACAACATCCAAATCCCCCACAACAACAATTTAATCAACCATAGTATCAACAAAAAGGAGGATTACGAGGAAGATGAGGTGAAGGATTTGGTCGAGGAGGAGGACAAGGTCATGGACTAGTGCGATGTTATAATTACGATGTTCTGGGGCACTATCAGATAGATTTCCCACAATTACAAGAACATTGTTCATGTACGTATTGTACTGCTATTGATCACACTGTTGAGAACTGTCCACAACCGATTGAAAGGTGGCAGGAAGGAAATGTTCTGTAGTTACAGAATCAGAATCAGAATCAGTTGTAGAACCAGAATCAAGTGCAGAACCAGAACCAGTTCCAGAATCAGAATAAGAACCAAATTCTAGTTCAGAACCAAATTCCAATTCAGAACCTGAATGCAAATCAGAACAGGAATCAACTAGTGAATCCACCATTGAACCAAAATCAAGGATCGATGGTTATGATGATCTCAGCAGAGCCCAGAACGCAAGATGTTGATGTTGTTGTCGTCACTCACGGAGGTGTGACAACTAGAGAAGATAGTCCACATCCACAAATTTGGCTGGATGGGAAGAATAAGATGCAGTTCAACATCGATGCTGAGAAAGACACATTTTTTAAAGCACGTGATGTGATCGAAAGGAATCTTGGTAAGTTACCTGTTTATGAAATTCCAACTTCTTTTGATTCAAATTTGGAGGCAGGACCATTGTGACAATGTGGTACCTTGTAGAACTTATTCGAAAGTTGATTGTCATTGGAAAGAGATACCGATGCTCTTGCCGAGATTGAGAATCGGTTGCATCGACCGGATAAGGGGAAGAAGGACTCCATGATGAATTCTTTGCATAAGAAAAAGACAAGAAAAGAGATGCGCATGAACATTCAGATTGGGGACTATGAGGTCGATTCATTTATTCTGTATCTAGGCTCAGATGTTAATATTTTGACAAGACAAACATGATAGAAGTGGGGAGCCCAACACTGAGCTGGTCCCCTGTGCAATTGCTACTGGCTAACTAGGCCAGAGTAACGCCAATCGTGCGAGTTCCGCACCTTGATGTGGAAGTTGAAGGCATGAAGATCTATGTCGATTTGATGTGATTGAAGTTGTTTATGGTAGAGGCTCCTATCCTGCGTTGTTGGGGATTTGATGGTTCAACGATAGCATGGAAGTAATAAATTTTAAAAATCACATCATGGCCTTTTAGAATCAATACATCAAAGTCATCGCTCCGATGGATCCAAATGAAGGGTGAAGGTATATTGAGCCAGTAAAGGACGAGGCTATCAGAGGATGGGATCATGCATATAACATATCTGAAGATTACATCCATCCTTTTGTCGATGGGGAACTTGGTTGGTGTAGTGCTAGTTCTGCACCTTTTGACTCGGATGATGCTTTAGAGAACTGGCATAATCACTTGCATGAGGTGTCGCTAAGAAATTGCAGCTTAATTACGTAGTCATTGTGTTGCGTCACAAATGAAATTATTGATTTACCAATATATGAAGGAATGACTGAGTTATCTAAGTTTCTTGTTGAATTTTAAGATAAGGTGTCAGAACCACAGCGGTTGCTAGCATTGGGCACTGAAGGAAATCCAGCACATTGGTGGGAAATCATAAGAAATTGATCACTGGATGGTTTAGGTATCAAATACTGATGACATTTCACTTTGGAGATGCAGAATTATACCACTTTGGAAGATATGATGGAAGGAATAGTCCTAATGATCATCTGATTGAGTGCCAGACCTTGTGTGCATTGGGACCAAAGGATGAGTGGGTCCATGCCTTTTTCCATAAACAAGATGAAATTCCACGATATTGGTATGTATCTACTAAGTTGCAAAAAGAAATAACTACTTGGTTGGAATTGACGGTTTGCTTCACTTACACCTTCAGTTTCACGGATGCAAATATGAATGTTCATAATGCACTACAACTCATCCATGATGTTGTTCTGAAGGTAGTACCAGTTGCATATCCAGTGGACCCGCATGCACATTGTCAGATGCAGTCGATGATGGAATGTTGTAGTGTGTCAAAAGGGCCGAATGATGATGATGACCTGCAAAATATCAATATTTTGTAAATCAAAGGGAGTCGGGATGTTGTAGCACCCGATGTATCGAAAGATACAATGAATCAACCATTAAAGATCAGAAAGGTTAACATTCAGATGGACGAGAACCCAAATTTTTCAAATGTCGGGGACTACTGGGACGAAGAAACGATGGAAAAAATAACAGACTTGTTTCATGAATTCCAAGATTTGTTCCTTACGAGGTTTTCTGAGAGGAAGAGGATACTGGGATATTTAGGAGAGATGAAGATCCCATTGAAACTAGATGTGAAACCAATAAGGTAGATGCAATATCGCCTGAATCCACGATACAAAGAGAGGGTCAAAGATGAGCTTGATAGGATGTTGGATGCTGGAATAATTGAACCAGTCGAGGAATCAGAATGGATCAGTCCTATGGTGGTCCAAGATAAGAAGATGGGTGAGGTTCAAATTTGTGTCAACCTCAGGAGATTGAATGATGCATGTATGCATGATCCATTTTCAACACCATTCACTGATGAATTTCTAGAAGGAGTAGGCGGTCAGGAGATGTATTCTTTCACGGATGGATTTTCTGACTATCACTAGATCAGAATTGCAAAAGAGGATTGCCACAAAACAACATTTGTTATTGAATGGGGTTGTTTCCAGTACACCATGATGTCGTTTGGGTTGAAGAATGCGCTTGTGATATTTTTTGGGGTTGTTTTTTGTTGTGTTCAAAGATTTTATTCATAAGTTCCTACAAGTTTACATGGATGATTGGATAGCTTATGGATTGATTAGGGATCATCTGGAAAACCTACGACTGATGCCGGAGAGATGTCAATAGCATCATATCACACTAAAATCAAAGAAGTGCATTTTTTGTACACCATTTAGGATGTTGCTGGGCCACATCGTTTGCAAGAAAGGATTGTTGGTTAACCCTGCAAAGATTGCATTGATTTTGAGTTTTCTGTTACCTAGAATGTGAATATTCTTAGAGCGACATTGGGACACTATGATAAATTTGAACCACAGGAGAATTTAGGAGCGTTAGTGAAGCTCACAAATCAAATTTGGTGCAAAAACCAGCAATAAACATGAAATGAGAAGTAATTTACACACACAATTGTGAACATAACCAGGATAATTTTAACTTTATAACATAAAAACATGTTATTTGTAGGTTTATATTACATTTGGAAAGTTTCGTGAGGCTTTGGGAGCCCAATGTGAGTGTACAAGTCAAAATTTCCAAATTGGCATCAATCCCCCCTGGTGGGCCAATCACGCCCTAAATCAGCCCAAACAACCATGAATTGCTAACTGGACATGGCTGAGGTGATTTGGTTCAATTATTACACCTTGGTATGTGTGGGTGTGGAAATATGGGTGGTTTACAGTCTCAATGTGGCATTAATTGCACCAAATCAAGCATAAAATGGACAAAATCCACCTACTCCTAGTCAACCAAGATGTCCACATTCAAAGAATGGGAGTGCACCAGCAATGATGAGGGCACACTTATGGCTGTTTTACTGAGCTGGAGTGCTCATGTGGGTGTGAATTCCCCAATTTGACTTGGCATTTGTCCAACTAAGCACCCCTAGTCCACCACATAGTGTATTAATGCAATTAAGCAATAAAATTGACTAATTAGTGTATCAAGGGTACTAATGAGTTGGATTACTGTTCTAACAACCACATTTAATACAAATACTAAGTACAGATCACACAATGATGGAGGCCTTGGAAACAATGGCTTAATTCACCTCAAATTCATAATTCAGAAATTGCAATTTATTTTTCCATATGAACCGAGGAAAAGAAGGAAAACCTCATGGGAAAAAAACTTCCCTCAAGAATGGACATGGGGCTAGAACTGCAATAAATAAAAGAAAATTACCATCCTTCACTCACCCCAAGCAAATATCTAAGGTAGGTGAAGGTCTTCTTTGTGAAAGCCTTGGTAAAAATATCAGCAGTTTGCTCAGTGGATGGGAAATACTGCATTGAGATCACCCTGTCATGCACTAAGCCCCGAATGTAATGCATGTGTATCTCAATATGCTTTGTACTCTACCTCTGAATAGGATCATTATATATTTTGATGGAACTTTGATTGTGCACCCAAATGTTGGTTGGAGAATCAATTGTGACACCAAATTCCCAAAGAATTCCCTGCAACCAAACACACTTTGTAGCAGCATTGACTGCTGCCCTGTACTCGGCCTCTACTGATGAAAGTGAAATGGTGTGCTATTTATTACTTAACCAGAAAATGGGAACTTCAGCAAACATCAACATAAAAACTGAAGTTGAATTCCTGTCAGTGGGATCTCCAACCCAATCTGAATTAGAAAATCCAACTACAATGAAGTAAGGAACTAGCTATTTAGTGCACCCCAAAATTCTTGGTTCCCTGGGAATACTGAAGAATTATTTTTTTTGCCCTCCAATGGAGCTCATGTGGCTGGTTCATATCCATTTCTACATCACTTACAACATAAGACAAATCAGGTATTGTGTGAGTGAGATAGAGCAAGCTTCCCACTAGTTGCTTGTAGAGTGTAATATCTACCAATGGAGAATTGCCAAATTCATGCATTTTGATGCCAGAAAGAAAGGGAGACTTGGATGCCTTACACTCAGCCATGTTAAAATTATTTAGCATGTCTAAATCATACTTTGGTTGACTTATCTTGATGCCCCTTTCACTTTTCTCAATTTCCAAGCCCAAAAATTGCCTTAGCAATCCTAGGTCGGTCATGGCAAATTCACTATGCAAAGATGACTTAATTGAGCCAATTAAAATGGTACAGATACATGTAATGAGGAGGTCATAAACATAAATAAAAATAACTTTCAAAATTCCATCATGTTTCTGAAAATACACATTAGGTTTTGACTTGCATCTAGTGAAACCAATAGAGAGCAAAAAGCATTCATTTTTGCATACCAAGCCCTGGGGGCTTGCTTGAGTCCATACAAAGATTTCTTCAACCTAAAAAAAAATGAAGGATCCTATTGGAAACCTTTAGGATGCTTCATACATATCTATTCCTGTCTCTCACCATGAAATAAATCACTCTTAACATCCATGTGGTGAACTTCCCAACCCTTACTAGCTGCCATTGCAAGAACTAGTCTTATGGAGTCCATCTTTGCAACCGATGCAAAGGTATCTGTGTAATCAATACCATGGAATTGAGAATATACCTTGGAAACTAATATTTCCTTATGTTTCATAACAGAACCATCAGCTTCAATTTTGGTTCGAAATACCCATTTTCATTGGACAAGCTTCCCCTTGGGAGGAAGGGGAACCAATTACCATGTCTTGGTCTCTTAAAGGGACTGAAATTATTCTTCCATTTCTGATCTCCATATTGGGTCATTAAAAGATTTCTGATATGTATTAGGATCAAACCCAATAATCATATAACATTTCTCATCAAGATCACTATCAGTTGTAAAGGAAGCACTACTAGTTTGTGATCTAGTCTTCCTAGGCTCATGGGGATTGCCTGCCAATTCCCTAGCAGCTTGAATGATTTTTTCAGCCCACTTAGGCCTTGATAGTGAGTCATATATGGAAATATCATATTCAATCATATTCATATCATACATATCAGAAAAAATAGAGCATGTATCATTACTTACATCTTCGAATGGTTGAGGAGAGGAGCAGTCCCCCGGTGCAAGCTTGAAATCAAGAATTGAATCTTGTTCAAATTTCACACTTATCAACAAATGTATTGCAAGTGGAGGTGTCAAAGAGATTGTATCCTTTAGTTTATTCACCATACCCAACCATAATTCACTCCTTTATTTGTGGCTTCAAGGCCTTCCTCCTTTCATACGGGATTCTAGCCCATGCTCTAGTCCCAAAGCTGAAATTTGAGACATTTGGATTTTTTCCGAACCATGCCTCATAAGGTGTCTTTCCTTTTACTGATTTATGGAAGGCTCTGTTTTCTATGTGTGCAGCACAACTAATGGACTCAACCCATATCTTGGGACTTATATCTCTTGCTTTTATCATGCAAGTGGCCATCTCCTTGAGAGATTTATTCTTCATCTCGGCCACACCATTTTGTTGTGGTGTGTAGGTAGTTGAGTGTTGCATTTGGATGCCACTCGCCTAACAGAGGTGTTGTAGGTTCTTATTCACATACTCCTTCCTATTATCAGTCATAATGACCTTAATCTTATTCCCACTCTAATTTTCTACCAATGCCTTCCAAATCTTCAAGTGTTCAAACACCTCAGACTTCAATTTAAGGAAGTACACTCAACAAAATCGAGAGTAGTCATCTATGGATGTAAGTACATACCTTGATACACCATATGATGGAGTGGGAAATGGACCAATGAATTCTTAATGCACCAACCCAAGTGTTTGTGCTTCTCTCCTTGCCTTCCCTTTCTCATAGCTTTGTTCAGGATGCTTCCCAACTACGCACCCATGCATGCTCCATTTGATGATCTAATTTGTGGAAGCCCTTCCACCATCTCATCTCTGTGTAGTTCCTGGAGGTACTTGTAGTTCATTTTCCCAAACCTCTCATTCCATAGCTTCAAAACCTCATTGGCATGTGAGAGAATTGCTTGTTCATTGGAAGTGGGGAGGAA
Organism: Pseudotsuga menziesii; assembly: GCA_001517045.1. Lineage (NCBI taxonomy): Eukaryota > Viridiplantae > Streptophyta > Pinopsida > Pinales > Pinaceae > Pseudotsuga > Pseudotsuga menziesii. The sequence goes on along the minus strand of LPNX010008177.1, from coordinate 50,538 downwards.
GTTAGAGAACTTGTACATCTTCTCATGGTGATCTGCATACCCAATTGCAATGACTTGGTCTGTTGAGATTTTTGCAATATCTACCATGTATGGAGTGAAGGTCACTCTATTTTCCTCTCCTATATGGGTCATCTGATAGGCTGAAAACATATTTACTGTAAGGTCTGGTACATACAATACTTCACTGAAGTAGCCATGCTCTAAGTCAATCATACCAATCCCCTTGGTATGGATTTCTGAATCATCCCCCATTCAAACTACTAGGCCAGTATTCGAATTCATGAAGGAGAAGATCTCTCTCTTGGCTACCATATTACTAGAATCCCCCAAATCAATGATAAATTATGAAGAGTTAGAAGTACTTTCTACCAAAGCATGGAATTTCTCCTTGCTTTCATTTGAACTGGAGGTTCCATCCTTCTTCCTTGTGCAGTCAGGGATAGGAATGTTTCTCTTCTCCAGAAGCTGCGCCATGGTGTCAATGGTATTTTTCATGCATGAGCTCTCTAGATGCCATCACTTGTGGAAATAGGTGCATTTGGTATTTCATTTTCCCTTCTTGTCCTTCTCCTTGGAAGGATTTGAACTCCCATCACTGGATTTGGGTTTTTTTGGTTTCTTCTTCTCTGGCAACTTCAAAGTTTTGGATTGAGAAATTCAAAACTCCAACTACTAATGCTTGATCCTTTCTCTTGATGGTGCCCATTGGTACCAGCTTATCTTTATCCTAAGTGAGTGAATCCATGAAGCTTTCTAGACTAGGAATTTTCCAGTTTCGAAGTGTTAACTTTCTGGAATGAAATGTGCTCACAAAAACTGAGAACTCTAGCCCCAACTTCAAAAGAATTGGCAAAATCAATTGTTCCTCTTTCTTCTCAATGCCACATTGATTTAGTTTCAACACAAGTGACTTAAACTTGGTGAAGAATTCCTGGATTATGTCATAGTGTGGTGCACTCAAGCTGATAAACTCATTCTCAAGCTGGTGACCACATAGTTCATTAGTTTTCCCAAATAATGCCTCTAGTTTTACCCAGACCTCATTGGGTGTTGTAAAATAGTTAATGTGGAACAAGAGGTCTCTTGAGATGCTCAAACACAACAATCCAAATTCCTCATCCAGTTTATTGAATTACTTGGCTTTCTCATTTGCAGAATTTGGCTCCACCTCAGTTCCCATCGTAACTCTGTAAAGCACCTTGGCTCTCAGCTGAATCACCATCCAATCAAAGAAGTTGAAGGGTGTTAGAAATATGTGGGTAGCCTCCATTTCCTCCTGCGCAATTGGTGATGAATTTTTTCTAGAAGTACTGCAAAACAACTCGATTTTATCTAGAATTTCACTAACAAATGCAGCTCAAGACTCTATGAATTGATCTACAACTCAATAATCTCCTGTTGATGTAATTGTAACTTCGGAATGTATTCACTTGTATTTAGTATCTATTGTAACCCGATGTTTATTTCAGGATGTACTTATGTCATGTCATGCCCCGATGTTCCTATCGGGAGGATCTATAATGTAAACAAGTCATGTCAAGTCATTGTGGGTAACCCTCCTATTGTCTAAGGGTTAAAGTCCCCGCAGTTTCGGGGCACTAGGGTTACTAAACTCACCTAGTGAATTCGGCCCTAGTAGGATTTTAGTCATGTCAGGAATAGTATAAATAGAGAGGTGACCTCTCTATTTATCACACATCTCATCCTCACTCAAATGTAGCGCATAGTTGAGGAACGAGAAGACACTGGGGCTAGATAGGAAGAAGGTTACTGCTGTCGAAAGATCATCTTACTGTTTTGGGTTTCACTTTAGTGCTAATTATATCTCTAAGGAAGTTCTGGGGTTTTCTCCATTTATGGTTTCCCCGAGGAAAAACACTGTGTTCATTGTATCTTGTGTTTGATTTCTATGCTTGTTGTTATCTTAGTTAAAGATCCTAATGAAATGCTAGCGTAATGTTTAAAATCTAACATGGTATTAGAGCTAACTTGAGAAGAAGACACTATGCAACTGTGGGAACTAGGGATTCCTAGTTTGTGGATCTATTTCTACATATTTTCAGAAAAATTAGGGTGGAATAACTCTCCTCCCTAGGGCACATCTTTCTGTCGAAGCAGAATCCAATTCTGAGGTTTTTCAGTTTTGGACCCGACACTGCTGCCGGAAATTAGGGATTTTCATAGAAGTGGAATTTTTTAGTGAGCCCAGGCCTGGATTGATATCCTCCCCAAATTTGAAGTTAGCGATCAAATTCAAAGCATTTTGTTGGATAGAACTCCAGAAAAAGCAAAACCCTAATATTCTCCTGAACCAGCACTGCAGGATTTCAGCTCAAAATCTAGATCTGACATCTTGACCTGGTAAGATCTAAATCTTTTGTATTTCCATTTGAGGTTCTTAGTTAAGATTTCTCATCATACAAATCTTGATGAAAATATTGAGGGAGCTGATAAATTCCAAGCTTGGAAGTATAGGATCTCCCTGGTCCTAGAAGAAAATGAGTTGGACTCCTATATCAGTGAGGAGGTTCCAATTCCAGAGGGAGATGAGGCCAAGGCCTTACATAAGAAGAAGTTAGTTATGGTAAAGAGGATCATTGCAGATTTTATCAAGGATCACCTCATTCCTTAGGTGTCCTCCCTCAAGACACCTAAATCCATGTTTGATGCCCTAACCAAATTGTTTGAAGGGAAGAGCATCAATCAGAAGATGACTCTAAGGAACCAGTTGAAGAATGTCAAGATTCAGAATGAGGAAACCATCCAGTCATATTTCACAAGGGTCTCCCAGATCAAAGAACAACTACAAGCTATAGATGAAGATGTGGAGAATGTAGAAATTGTGATGACAACATTGAATGGCCTCCCTAGGTCATGGGATTCTTTCATCCAAGGAATCTGTGCTAGAAAGAAGTTGGTCAAGTTCAGTAGACTGTGGGAAGAATGTTCTCAAGAAGAAGCTCAGATAGCAGCTTGAGAAGAAAATATGGGAAGTGAAGATCAAGCTCTCACAGTACACTCCAAGAAAGGAAGAAGGGAAAATCATCATCACCAAGGTAAGCATTCTCATCAGAAAAATAATTTTGTAAGAAGGGATCCATCCAGACTCAGATGTTATACATGCAATGAAATAGGACACTTTTCTAAAATTGTCCCAAGAATAAGAATGGATCCAAGAAGAAGAGGAACTCCAAAAGAAGACATCATGCTCACACTGCTGAGGATGATGATCCTCCCAAGAAGAGAGTAAAACAAGAAAGTGAAGACTCTTCAAGTGAATATGAATATGTTCTGATCTTCGTTCTCATAGGAACTGTCACTCATGGAAGCAAAGATTGGTTTATTGACAGTGGGGCTTCCAAGCACATGACAAGTTTCAAGGAATCCTTTGAGAACCTATCCGAACATAATTCACCCCATAAGGTGAAGCTTGGGGATGGCTACCAATATCCCATAAAAGGTAGTGGTGAATCCTCCTACAAGCTAGACTCCAGAAAGTCTATAAAAATGAAAGATGACTTGTTTGTACCAGGACTGAAGAAGAATATTCTATCCATATCAGCATTAGATGCAAAAGGCATGAGGGTTGCATTTGTAGATGGCCAAGTCCGCATGTGTCCAAGAGGAAAGACTATTTATGATCCAATAGTGATTGGAGAACAAGAAGGAGGTCTATACAAGTTGAAGGTCCATCCAGAACAAGCTATGGTCCATGCCACAGTAGAGCCAAATGAACTTTCAGAAGGCTTGCACATGTGCATTACAGAGCACTACCACTTGCAAGCAAAGATGTTGAAGGTCTTCCAAAAATTCAAGAAAAACATGAAGGGGTCTGCAAAGGATGTATGAAAGGAAAGAACACAAAGAAGACATTTCCAAGTAGCTAAAGCAAAGCAAAAGGAATCTTGGAAATCATCCACTCCGATGTATGTGGACCAATGTCATCATGTTCACTAAGTGGGTATGTATACTATGTTTCTTTCATTGATGACTTTTCTAGGAAGACATGGATTTACTTCATGAAGAAAAAAGATGAAGTTTTCAGCAAGTTAAAGGAATTCAAAGCCTTGATCAAGAACCACACATAAAAGAAGATCAAAACTTTTCGATCAGATAATGGCAGAGAATTCAAATCAAACAAATTCAAATACTTATGCAAAGAATCAGGGATTAAGAGGGAGTTGTCCACTCCTTACAATCCACAACAGAATGGAGTTACAGAAAGGAAGAATAGAACCATCATGGAAGCTATGAGAGCAATGATTCATGATCAATATCTTCCTATGCATCGATGGGCAGAAGCAGCCAAAACAATGGTGTATGTACAGAACCCTACTCCACACAGAGTACTCGAGAACAAGACTCTTGAAGAAGTCTTCTTCAGCAAGAAACCAGAAGTCAGCCATCTCAGAATATTCAACTGTCCAGTGTACATACACATACCAAAAGAAAGAGACATGCTGAAGATATGAAAGAAGAAGAAGCACCCAAAATTCATGATACAACCATGAATGAAGAAATTCAAGAACAAGATCGAGAATTTGAAGAACCATAAAGACCTGTAGATCCACCTCCAGAAAAGAATCCTCACAAGAGGAAACCTGCTTGGGTACGAGAAGTTATCCAAGGTGCGGAAAGATATGGGGCTCTAGAAGAGAATCACAGAGAAATAAAGAGAACCAGATCTTGCTCCGAATATGTAGCTTTACTATGTGATGTTATCAATAAAGAACCTTCCAACTATGAAGAAGCAACAAAACGGAAAGAATGGAAGGATGATATGATCAAAGAGTATCAATCGATCATGAAGAATGATGTTTGGGATGTTGTACCAAGACCAGAAGGGAAGTCAGTTGTAACTTCCAAATGGATCTACAAGATCAGGCATGCTGCAGATGGTAGCATAGAGAAATATAAGGCAAGATTTCTGGCTCGCGGTTTCTCACAGAAAGAAGGAATAGATTATGAAGAAACCTTTTCACCTGTAGCCAGATACACTTCCATCAGATTGATACTTGCTTTGGCTACAGTAATGAAATGGAAGATACACCAAATGGATGTCAAGACTGCTTTCTTGAATGGTGTAGTGGAAGAGGAAGTGTATGTAGAACAACAACTCAGTTTTGAGACACATGACAGGGAATCTCATGTGTGCAGATTGAAGAAAACCTTGTATGGTTTGAAACAGGCACCCAGGACATGGTACGAAAGAATTGACAGCTTTCTATCTAGTTTGGGCTTTACCAAGAGTAAAGCAGATTCCAACCTTTACTACAAGGTTGAAGATGGCAACCCAGTGATGCTTCTACTATATGTAGATGATCTGTTTGTAACAGGTATGGATGGGTTGATTGCTAATACAAAGAGAAATCTTGCTGCTGAGTTCAAAATGAAGGAATTGGGTATGATGCATTATTTTCTAGGAATAGAGGTGTGGTAGAGTGCAGATGGGATTTCCCTTGGACAAGGGAAGTATGCAGTAGAGATCCTGAAGAGGTTTGGGATGATGAACTGCAAGGCTATGGCCACACCTATGGCATCGAACTTGAAGCTATTGAGTGATGCTTCATCAGAAGTGGTTGATGCTACAATGTATCGTCAAATGATTGGGCGCTTGATGTACCTGACGAACACGAGACCAGATAGTTTCTTTGCTGTGAACACCTTGAGCTAGTTCTTGAGAGATCCGAGACATGTTCACTTGATTGCTGCAAAGCACATTCTCAGGTACCTGAGGGGTACAATTGATTATGGGGTCAAGTACGAGGTGAATCAGAAGATTAACCTGGAGGGTTATGTTGATTCATATTGGGCAAGCAGTTCCATCGATAGGAAGAGCACTTTAGGGTGTTGCTTTAGTATGGGATTAGGTGTGATCTCTTGGTTTAGTAGGAAGCAATCCTATGTGACACTAAGTACAGCTGAAGCAAAGTATGTCACAGCTTGTTTAGCTAGTTGTGAGGTAGTATGGCTATGGAAGCTATTGTCTGATTTATTTGATCTCTAGATGGATGCTACTTGTATACATTGTGACAACAAGAGTTGCATGAAGTTGTCATAGAATCGAGTGTTTCATGTCAAGTCGAAGCATATCGAGATCAAGTATCACTATATCAGGGATATGGTGCATAAGGGAGCAGTGCAGCTCCAGTATGTTGTGACAGAGGAACAAATAGCTGATGTGTTGACAAAACCATTGGCTAGGGTGAAGTTCGAGTACTTTAGGGGGAAGCTTGGTGTTCTCCAGATCAAGGTTTCCTCCAAGGGAAAGTGATGAGACCCATAGCCATTCTGACATGGTGATAGGATTGGTTCCTTCCATGGTCAGATGTAAGGGCTGAGCCATTCTGTCATGGTGAGAGGATTGGTTCCTTCCATGTCAGATATGAGTACTAAATCCATAGCCATTCTGACGAGTAGGTCAGATGTAGGGGCTGATCCATTCTGTCATGGTGGGAGGATTGGTTCCTTCCATGTCAAATGTGAGTGCTAGCCATTCTGGTGAGTAGGTTAGATGTAAGGGAAACTGTCATTCTCTAGGAGAATGGAGGAACCTGTTCAGTTACCAGGTATCTCAGTCTGGGACCGGGGGCCATTTTGATATGACTGTAGGATTGGTTCCTACAAGATTAGATGTGAGTGCACTCCTTTTCGAACATGCATGTTGGATTGGTTCCTCATATGTGTAGAATGTAAGTGCAGAGCCTTTCTTGATCATTGGTTGAATAGATGTAAGTATTGAGCCTTTCTTGATCATTGGTTGAACAGATTTAAGTGATGTGCCTTTCCTGATCATTGGTTGAATAGATGTAAGTGCAAGAGACTTTCTGACATTGGTTGTCAGATGTAAGTGTAGAACATTTTGGCATGGAGGATTGGTTCCTCACATGGCCAAGTGTAAGTGCTAGGCCATTCCAATCATTGGTTGAACGGATGTGGATGTGAGTGTTGGGACTTTCTGACAGGGTTGTGGGCTATGTTACCACATGGTCAGATGTGAGTGTTGGGCATTGCCTTTTTGATATGATTATAGGATTAGTTCCTACATGATCAGATGTAAGTGCTGGGCGGGCCATTCTGACTTAAGTGTCAGATATAAGTGCTGAAGAAGACCTACATGGTGGCTAGGCCTACATCCAACATGAAAAAGGGCTGGCTTTGTAGAACTTCCTATGATGAGAAGAATAATGAGATAGCACCTGTGAAGATTCAGTGTTGATGATCCAATAGAGATGATCCAGATTGAGGGATGATCTAGATCTAGAGATGACACTCCTGAAATGATCCAGATTAAGTGATGATCCAGATCCGAAGATGAAGATGATTCGAAGATGAAGATGACTTGAATATGAATATGAATTGAAGATGAAGATGACTTGAATATGAATATGAATTGAAGATGAAGATGACTTGAATATGCAGATGACAAGATGATCCAAAGAAGAAGACCAGTGATGAAAATTGTGTCGAGAGAATACCTTCCTAGTTAAGAGGGAGTGTTGATGTAATTGTAACTTCAGAATGTATTCACTTGTATTTCTTATATATTGTAACCTGATGTTTATTCTGGGATGTACTTATGTCATGGCATGCCCCGATGTTCCTATTGGGAGGATCTATAATGTAAACAAGTCATGTCAAGTCATTGTGGGTAACCCTCCTATTTTCTAAGGGTTAAAGTCCCCGTAGTTTCGGGGCACTAGGGTTATTAGACTCACCTAGTGAATTCAGCCCTAGTAGGGTTTTAGTCATGTCGGGAATTAGTATAAATAGAGAGGTGACCTCTCTATTTATCACAGATCTCATCCACACTCAAGTGTAGCGCATAGTTGAGGAAGGAGAAGACATTGGGGCTAGATAGGAAGAAGGTTACTGCTGTCGGGAGATCATCTTACTGTTTTGGGTTTCACTTTAGTGATGATTCTATCTCTAAGGAAGTTGTGAGGTTTTCTCCATTTATGGTTTCCCTGAGGAAAAACACCGTGTTCATTGTCTCTTGTGTTTGATTGTTGTGCTTGTTGTTCTCTCAGTTAAAGATCCTAATGAAATGCTAGCTTAATGTTTAAAATCTAACATCTCCAACAAGATATAATACCATGTGATAAATTTGAACCATAGGAGAATATAGGAGCGTTAGTGAAGCTCATAAACAAAATTTGGTGCAAAAACCAACTATAAACATGAAATGAGAAGTAATTTACACACACAAATGTGAATAAAAATAGGACAATTTTAACTGTTTAACATAAAAACATGTTAGTTCCATGTTTATATTACATTTGGAAAGTTTCATGAGGCTTTGGGAGCCTAATGTGAGTGTACATGTCAAAATTTCCAAATTGGCATCAATCCCCCATAGGTGGGCCAATCACGCCCCAAATCAGTCCAAACAACCACGAATTGCTAGCTGGACATGGATGAGGTGATGTGGGTCAATTATTACACCTTTTTAAGTGTGGGTGTGGAAATTTGGGTGGTTTAGAGTCTCAAATGTAACATTAATTGCACCAAATCAAGCAAAAAATGGACAAAATCCACCTCTATCACTCCTAGTCAACCAAGTTGTCCACATTCAATGAATGTGAGTGCACCAACAATGATTAGGGAACACATGTGGCTGGTTTACTAATCTATAGTGCTCATGTGGGTGTGAATGCCGCAATTTGACTTGGCATTTTTCCAACTAAGCACCCCTAGTCCACCACATAGTGTATTAATGCAATTAAGCAATAAAATTGACTAAGTAGTGTATCAAGGGTAATAATGAGTTGGATTAATGTTCTAACAGGAACACAGGGTATTATCTCAAGTTCATATGAGTTTATGCTATGATCACAACTCCTATGGAGAAATTGTTGAAGAAAGATGTAGTATTTCTATGGAGTCAAGAGTATCAAGGAAGTTTCGACATGATGAAGGCCAAGATGGATTTGGAACCAATAATTGTTTTTACCGATTGGAATAAGGAGTTCCATGTTCATGTGGACGCATCATCCATTGGGCTGGGAGTGGTGTTTGCGCAACCAGGCAAAAAATATCTTGATCACCTGATTGCTTTCGCTAGTCGAAAGCTGTCATCTGCAAAGAAAAACTATACGACTATAGAGAGGGAACTTTATGGCGATGGTATATGTGCTACAAAAGTTTAGGAATTACCTGTTGGGCAGTTAGTTCAAGATGTTTACAGACCATTCTCATTTGAAATACCTAGTCAATAAGCCTATGTTGGGGGAGAAGATATGCCGTTGGATACTTCTCTTTTAGGAGTTTGATTTTGAGATAATTGTGAAACCGGGTCTCTTAAATGCTGACCCTGATCATTTATCCCGAATTGAGATAGGTGAAGAACCAACAAACATTGAAGACAGATTTCCAGATGCGCAATTGTTCAAAATTGACATGCTTGATGGTTATTATGATCAAATCATTCAGTTTTTGGTGACGAGAACTGCACCGAAGGACCTTACTACAAGTAAAAAGAATAAGTTGGTTGTTAAGGCCTCGAATTTCCAATTGATCGCTGGACAACTCTATAAACTAGGACCATATGAGATTCTATGGTGGTGTGTCCTACCGCATGAACATGGGAATATTTTGGCTGAGGCACATGCGAGAGTTGCCGGTGGACATTATGGAGGAAGAGCTACTGTGAGGAAGTTGCTTTGCACAAGGATTTGGTGGCCCACTCTTCATACTGATGCAACTAATTATGCGCGGACTTGCGATGTCTGTCAACAAACTAGAAAACCTTGAGGAGGGATGAGATGCCACTGGTACCTCATGTGACATTGCAGCTATTTGATAAATGGACAGTGGACTTTTTAGGATCGATCAACCCACATAGGAAGATAAGTGATGCACGATCAATCATTACAACAACATATTATTTGACAAGATGGGAGGAGGCCACAGTGGTTGTGGATTGCAACACTACGACAACAGTAAGGTTCTTATCTGACAACATTGTAACTCGGTTTGGGTGCCCAAGGATATTGATGAGTGACCAGGGGAGTCACTTCATCAATTGCACAATCATTGCATTGACATAAGAAATTCAGATACAACATAAGAAGAGTACCCTGTATCATCCCCAAGTGAATGGGATGGTGGAAGCATTCAACAAGGTGTTGGAAAATTCACTTACAAAGGTATGTAATGCCAACTGCGATGATTGGTATTTGAATATTATAGTAGTCTTGTGAGCATATCAAACCACTTGAAAGAGTGATAGTACATACACCATTTAAATTAGTGTATGGGAAAGAGGTAGTCATGCTTATGGAGTACATCATTCCTAGTCTGTGCATTGCAGCAAAGACGTGGATGGATGATGAAGTAGCACTAGAAGAATAATTGGACCAGTTAGCTCAGCTTGAGGAATATTGCTTTATTGCGCATTTTCACTAGTTCATCGAGAAGGATTGAAAGAAGGCCTAACATGATCTCCATATAAAGAACAAACAGTTTCAGCAAGGATATTTGGTGTTGTTATACAACAACAAGTTCATGAAGCATGTAGGTAAGTTACAGATGCATTTGCTAGGTCCATATCTTATTAATTCCATTACTTCAGGAGATGCAGTTCAACTGAAACAGCTAGATAGAGTGATGCTGCCTAAGTTAGTGAATGGTAGCAGGATGGATCCCTATTGAACAAGCTGAGAACTGCATGATGCTTGAGGCACTACGCAATAATAAAAAAAGAAAAAAGAGAGATAGGTAGGATATATTGATAGAAGGATGGTGCCCCAAGGGGAATTGGATGCACAAGTAGGGGAGTCTGTAGCACAGTTAGGCAGGTCTATTACAACGACCCCAGGGTCGAGACATAGTCAAATCAATAATAAATGAAGATAGTTAAATTAATTAACTGACGACACTTATTGAAGCGACACACATTGATTGCGGATTCGACCGTTGGATTGACATGGTCGATGATGGATTCAAGCAATTAATGATTTGGTCATGATGAGGAAAATCATATCGTATTGATTTGGTCATGATGGGTATGGATTGACTTGATGCTATAATAAGGGGATAGATGTGGTTGGAAGACACCATTTTTCAATATTGAGCAGAGTTATAGAGTTGTAGAGCAGAGTCAAAGTCATTTGAGTGAGTTTCTAAGTGAAGAGACGGTGAGTGATTGTTGAGCATTGCGGGGCATTGGTGCGGCATGCACAGTGAACCAATCACGGTGGAGATTTCAAGTGAATGAAACTCACCAGTTGGACCGGTAACCATTGAGGAGGAAATTGTAAGTATGCCAATAGGATCATCATCGGTGCCAAAGAAGAAGAGGAAGGGACAGAAGCCTAGCTCTTCGACACGGAAGAAGACGCAGACTAGTTAGTCTATGAGGGTAATAGAGGAAGCTGCGTAGATGGGTCCATCAAGATCAAGATTTGTTTAGTCAGCAGCTCATGCAGGGGTGTCCGTTGAGGATATCCCTGGGTATATACCTCCCTGTCAGCCTGATGTGTTGCCCAGGAAGCTTACCAGGAATTAGAAATACCAAGTGAGGATGTCAGTGATACCACGGGATATGGTATGCACTACAGACATTGCACTGTCACTGATGATGATGAAGTATGAGGAACATGAACTGCTAGCCTTGAAGGATGCTACGAAGGACCCATATGTACCGATGGTAGCAGTTGGAGGTGTCCCAATAGAACACATTCCATGGGACTGGGTGTGAGGGTTGGATAGAGAATGATTGTTGGGTTTTATCAACATGCCGCACTTTAGGCGCCTGAACAAAGCAACTGCATGTGTAAAGCAACTTTTGGCATGCTTCCATGGAGGATTTTTGTGGTTAGATAGGCCATTCGAAGTCACTATGGGGATGATTTCAGACATAATGGGGCTACGCAAGGATAGGCCAAACCCCTCGCAGTATTTCTGAGGAAAGGATAATGACAAGAAGCTTGTCGTGACATTGAAGAAGTGTTCCGATTTACATCACAATGAGAGGGATTACCGCATTGAAAGTATCAATGACCAAGCAATGGGCATCGGAGCAAGGATTTTGGCCAGCAAAGTGGTCAAGAAGAACCGCCCCATCCAATGTAACTCGGGGGTGATTGCATGTGCTGAGTAGTTTGCATAAGCCATACAAATGAATTGGTCATTGTTTCTACTGAACCCATTGATGGAGGACGCAGTAGCGCTATAGGTGGGCCTGTACCCATTTACTTACAGTTGGATTTTGATCTTGATATCACTAATAGGGTGTATAGAGCCAAATGATTACCAAGGCATGGAGGTAGAGGCATTAAATATCTGCAAGGGTGCATGCTATCAAAACCTATGGTGGGTAAGGGATCTAGACGGATAAAGGACTATATAATATAGTTCTAGATTTACTAGGAAGCGCTGTAGGAGACAAGTACAAAAGTTTCGTGACTCACTGAGGACATTGTGACGAAGTATCAAAGGATTGTGTGATTTGTGATTGGCCCAAATGCCATTCATGTACAAGTGCGGCATGACCTGGATAAGTAGTGGTTGTTGACCTCGTATAAGCTATCTAATGAGGATCCCAAGGTGATTTTTGATGATTGGCCCACCACATGGAGAGAACCACAGTTTAGAAGAAGTATTGACGAGCCCGCCAGTGGATGCACTAGTTGATCTAGTACCTGTGACTGATCCACAGAGTGCACATGATTCAGATGTAGAGTCGAAGTGTACACCTACAGACTCATAAGTGTAGCATGCAATTGACAAATCAAGGATGAAGAAGGGCCAAGAGCAGGGTGCAACCAGTAGTGCAATGTCAAGAATGGAGGCACAGTCAAATCAACTTGTCAAGGTGGCTATAGATGCAACAGATGTGACAACAAAGGAAATGAAGAAATTAGCACAAGATGGGTTTGCGAAGGTAAGAACAAAACTTGATTCTTTGTATGATGTTGTTTTGAAGGGAGCTCCAGAAGGGGTGACTAGGAAGTACTTTGGCTCAATCAACACTGGGACACAGGTTCGGAATGTTCAAATTCCATCAACTGCAATTGAGACCAGTAATGAGGATTTGAATTCATCCCTGTAGTAGTTGCAGGACCTATCAATCGAAATCAACATGCTGTCCACACAGATGTTGGCACATATGCAACGAGTCGCCAATTAGTAGTTGGAACATAAAGAACAAAATATCAGTGGTCAATTTCTATGATCACAAGAGAAGGAGACAGAAGCACGATGAGAGATAGAAGCGCTGAATTAAGTACAAGAGGAATTGTGGGTGAAAAGCGTTGCAGAGATTATGGAGCTGAAGAAAGAGCAAGATTGACTAATAGTTGAGAAGGCACACCTCTAGGATAGAAGAGTGCGGCTGGAAGATGCCATTTAGGATTCCTGTCAGTATGCTCCTAAGAGCACTGCAGAACTAGATGCAGTGAAGAGAGAAAAACATCTTGGAGAGGTCATCGCATAGTTGCAATGAGATAATGCAGAATTGACTGATTTGGTGCATCCCAGAACACCACCAGAACAAGTCACTAAAAGGAAAAGCATCATGGAGGATGTGGTGAAACATCTAGAAGAGATGGAGTAGGTAGGGAAGAAGGTCATTGATGCGATGACACCATTTTGGGGTAGCGTCATCCAGGATGAGCAGTTAGCACAACTGACCAAGCAGTTGAAGGAGGTAGAGGGGAAGCTGGAGACAATAAAGACAAAATTGATAACAATTCCACCATTTGTTCATATTACATGGTCTGAGGAGATGAAGGAGTTGCAGCAGCATGTTGGAAAGGCTCAAGAGTGAAAGTGGAAGCATGGTGTACAATTAGAGGAGTTCCAAGATATTGGAGCACAACTTTTGGTTAAGGCAATTGCTGCTTTATAGGCTGCGTAGGAACGAAAGAAGGAGATTGCTAAGAAGATGGTGGAGCACCCATTGGCACATGACTTGAGAGGAATCCAGGATATTGCTGAAAAGATCAAAGGGCAGGTGAAGGAGATTACTCAAAAGTATGAATATTTCAAGATAAAGATCAACAAGTACACCATGTCCAGCTAACGTGGCTCGAAGATGAGCCACAAGATTGTGTTGGGGGGCTGTTGGAAAGTGATTTTGGGATACATTAGTTATGTAGCATCATGGATGCTATGCAAGGTCAAAGACACCACACAAGTGGAAGATGACATGCAAGACAGAAATTGAATATTTTATGTATTTTTGTGTCATCTTTTGTAGTTTTGTACCACATTGTGCGGATGTTGGTCATTATTTTGTAGAATCAGTTAAGAGTTAGTTAAAAATTTAGTTAAGTGGACTATGAATGTAAATGCACAAGCCTATAAGTAGAATTAGATTTGAAAATGTTAAAAACCAATCTTTTGACTAGGAGCAGAGGACCGTGAAAGATAAGTTGTTATATCTGTGCATGAATTGATATCTGTCGATATGTGTATTGAAGAATTGTTTTGAGAATCTGTGGTTTTTGAGCAGAAGTAATATGACATGAAGGAAGTTGAGATGAATCATTGTGTCCTTTTTTGTTTTCCTATTTTACTGTGTTATGTGATTCTATTATGAGGGCAATGCATACCTACGACATGGATTTGTAAATGATGCAATGTTTCCTTCTGTTTAATGATGTTATTTTGTTAGATCTATTTGTGTATCAATATGTTTACTGGTGTTATGGGATAAAAATGTGATCTTTTGAATGATGATCTGGTTGTGTTAAAGGATAAGTTGAATGATCATATCTGTTAATGTTTTGCTAAGTTAATAAGTAGATGCACATGGCCCTCTCTCATTCTATGGAAACATGGTTTCGTCAGCTCTCCCTCGAATATCTAGGGTGAGACTTCATTTTCTCTGCAGGTTTCGTCGGATGGGGTAAACCTGTATGGGCCGGTGCTTAGGGAGATTGTGGTGGTTTGGGTGTCAACAGAGTAGGAACCCCTGTCGACTGGTTTTGTTGACTGGGTTTGTTTCAACACACACACATCATGCCATTACAAGCATAATTATTACATCTATATAAATAAAATCATTTCATATCAAATACAAAAGAGAATACTTATGTTTAACAAAGAAGATCCAAGCAATTGGTTGTGTAAGAGCAATCCCCCCCCAACTGTAGGAACTTTTTCCAACATCTAGCCTTTCTGTTTAGATCCCACCCCCAAGGTGGGCTATGTGTTACAGTGTGATTTTCCACACCTCATGCATCATGCCTTGATGCCTTCCCTTGTCCCTATGAAAAATCACTATACCCCCTTTACTCACTATAGCCCTAATGATTTAATGTAACCCTTAAAAATACATTTTTGAAGATACATGTGATTCAACTGCTATGCAGCTCGTGTATATGTAGTTTTCATCATTACAACCCGTGTACATTAGGTTTTGTTCTCAAAAACAAAAAAATATTTGGAGTTTTCCTTGTCAAGTAATGAATACCTTGATCCTTGGCCTTCCATATGATTGGAAACACTCTAATTTGACCCTGTATTTCCCATTTGAGGGCTATATATTGAGCCATTGTGAAGCATTGGGGGAGGAAAAACTTGGAGAGTAAAGACACTATAGAAATTTTTTTCCCCATTGTCATATAATTGAGTCTACATCCATTTGTCCTTGTTGATAGAACCATTTTTGTTCATCTACCAAGCTCTCCATTGTATTTATGATATTTCCTTATTATGGAGGATTGAAGTGGTGGAGGCCTAGGTGGAGGGACTCAGTTTATTGGTTTCGACGAGGTGCCGACAGGGGTTGTCACTTTGTATCTATGTTTTACATTAATATAAATATCCATTTCTCATCCAAATTTAATGTGGAATTATGTATATTTGTATCCATGGGTGTAATTTCTTTATACATGTTTAAATTGATTATGCTATATTGAATGCTTACACTTATGCTATTCTCAGATATATATTTTTTGTTCAGGGAAAATTGTAGGGACAAGATTTTGATCAAGAGCTCAATGATGGATGTCTTCAAACATCTGTTTGAGGTATTGTTTATATACATTAGTTGTAAGTTTCTTTAATTTATCTAGCATACTTGAGAATGGATTTGATTTATGGTGTAATATTTTCTAATGTGGTCCACCCCAAACCATAGGAATAGTTTCTCCATAATATAAATGACAACTCTGCTAGGGAATTTCCCTTTTGTTGGGGTTTTTGGGTGAGTTTTTTCTTGAATTACTCTCAGTTTATTTTCATTTATGTGTTGCATTTGGTAGTGTGTTGATCCATTAGCAGTTCCTTGGAGTGTTTTGTCCCTGGCTTAAATTTTTACCACCTTCTTCCTTATATATGGGGTCCATAATACTTATAGCCACGTATATATGCGATCTATCCTATGTTAAGTCATATACATACATTGGTTTTCTATGAAAAGTCACACATATCACCCATTTTGAGTGGTATCATGGTGTGAGATATTTCTTGGTGGATTGTGAATGTTGTTGGGTCTTCCAGGGTAATTATGTTGTCTGTTGACTGCTCTTGTTGTGACTAGAAACCTATTTTTTTGGATTTTTCTTAGGAATTTGTTCTTGTCATTTTCTCATTTTTTTTTCCTTTTAGTACATTAGTAGTTAAGTACCCGTGTATTCCTTGGATTGTGTCTTGATACTTGTTGCAAAGACTAAGAATTTAAAGGTTATTTTTTGTGTTTTCACGCATTTATTTTGAAAATATAAAAAATATTTGCATATTCATTTATTTTGCATTTGCACGAAAGTAAAGCACTTGCATTAGTTTGCTTGGCATGAAATTACTCTAGGATTTCATTTAGGAAAGACTGCATTTGCATTTGGAAGGGAAAGGGGTTATTTTGCATTTCGTTTAGTGGCATACCATCTTTTCATTTGGAAAACAAAATTGCACTTGACATTGTTTTTAGGTGTGCATATTTGATTTTATTGATGAGTCATAACATCACTAGTTTTTATGGACATATCCCTTGAGTAAGCACAACCTCTTAAAATGAACGCTTAACTTAAAATTAATTAGAATGATATTAATTTATAGGGTGCAAAAATAAGCTTAGGTTTTAGAGTATTGGAATACGATTTTGTGAGTAAAATTCTCCAAGACTATAAAACATAAACTATTTAGGTGTCTGACCAAAGAGAGGAGAAATTCTTGAAATAATTGTTGTTCTTAGGAAGATCCTCTTACACAGGAGTTAATCACGAGGCAACGCACATGATTATGGTGGGGATATCCCTCCACTACCTTCATTGAGCACTGAATATATTTCTAGGATCTTATTCGTATTTCACGGCTTTTGAGGTACCTTTGTTGTTTTCGAGCTTCAGGATTAGTTACCCTGACTATATGGTGGATACCACATGAATGTACACCTTAGCATTGGTCATATTGAGGTGACCTTAGTTGATTTTCCTAGATATCACAAGGGGTACTTGTAGAGGTTATTTTGTGAGTGTCCTGGTCAGGTAGGGGTCGGTCGTCACAGTCACTTTATACGTTGAAGCTGAGGGCCACTATAATTGGTTACACACCTCTGCTTGTAGTGTATGGGAGTATCAGGCCTCTCCTAGGTGAGACATACCTACTGTATTTGGGATCTCATTTATCCTCATTCCTTTCTTGTGTCAATTATTCCTGGATTATTTAGGGTTCTGATTTGTGTTCACTAGTTGACCTTAGGGATTATAGTTACTTGGGTCTCTTTTTATGTGGAGTCACCATGGATTGAGTTATAGCACTTCGTTGTTCTCATCATTTAGTAGGTTTACCTCCATTTTTACCTACACAATCTCTTTATAAGAGGGAAAAAAATTACATGCGACCTCTTTCCCATCGAGGTCTCCATAGAATTTTTACAATGAGTACCATTTCTGAAACTCCAGAGTTCCCTCCATCGTCGTCATCCACATTAGGAGGAGGAGTCCATGAGTCTCCTTCTATGTCTACTTTATGGATTCCCAAGACTTCGGTCTATAGTGGCCATCATATTCCTAGTCCTTCCCACCCTATAGGAACAAATTCATTTGACTTCATGGGATTTATCCATACTTTTCCTTAGGTGGGTTAGGAACTGAGAATCAGTCCATTCCCTTTACCATGAGTCTATTTATTTTTTGCATGTCGAATGTATCAACTATTATTCCATCATCCATCCAATATCCTAATGTGGACCCCGATGTTGGGATGGGGGGCACATCGGCCCCTTTCACTACACATCAGCTTGGAGGTGGTCATATTCCTCTTTCTGATCCATTTGTTGGGGGGTGGCCACCCCCTTCATCCGGTCCTCACACTAGTGTGCATCCTGTTAGGGGTGGTGGTGGATATGTTAACATTGGTTCTATAACTTACATCCCTTCTTTATTCCCATCATCCACTATGCCTGTTATTCTAAATGAATTTCTTATGAAGAATCCTTGCCATATTCCAAGTGGGTCCTCGAGAAGGTATGATCCCTTTGGTTACATGGTTCCCCCATCATATGAAATCCTTGTTTCCAGAGGTTACGTGCCTCCACAGGTTTTTGGGGGGCATTTAGTACACCGGGTGAGTATTTTTATTTATATGGTTCCCAATTTTAAAGGAATTAACCATATGAAAATGTGCATGCATCCTTACATGGGTCATATGGGAGGAGGTTACTATCCAATTGGTCAAGGTCATGGCCTTTACTAGAACCCACCATATCAGAACCAATCTTTGTAGGGAGTGTGGAATCACATGGCGCATCCTAGGAACCCATTTTTAGCTACATTGAACTTTCTTAACCTATCTAAAATCATGAATGACCTAGCGTGTCACAATATTGCATGGCCTCCTGTTCCCACCAACCTTCCTTCAGATGTTCCAAAGTTTGAAGGTAAGAATGGTGAGGATCCTGGTGATCATTTTACTACTTCATCTATGGTTCTCTTCTAATTCGTTGAATCATGATTCCATTCGATTATGATTGTTTCAATGCACCCTCACGGGTTCAACTGTGAAATGGTATATAGAGTTTCTTAGGGGTACATACTGGACCTTCAATGACTTGGCCTTGGTCTTCCTCAATCACTTTCAGTTATTGGTATGCTATGATGTTGGTACCGAAATATTGTCAACATTTTGACAAGACAAATCCACCCATATTTCCTACTATATTCAAGAGTGGCATAGAAAAAAGTGGTTGATTAAGGCCAAACTTCCACCCATTCTTATTGGAATGGTTCCTTACGTCCTTATTGCCTTATATCATGAAGGATGTTTTGATGTATGAAGTGAAAAACAAGAAACATTCCATTTTTCGATCTTAGTAGTTGGACCTAATTTATGCTCACTTTGTTTCATTTATGACATTATCCCTGACGTTCCATAGTAAAATCACGATCCCAATTTTAAACCTAGGCCACCTGCTAATGGCATCATAGGCTCTGTGAGTGAGAAAGGTGTGGACCAGGTTACATATCAAATGCAGAATTTGTTTCTTAACCATTATGTGGTCAAACAATATATGACTTTGTCCACTCCCACTCAGTCGGTTGATGTACATTCTATCTAATCGTCGAAATACAAGGGTAACCAACAACCCAGACAGAACAAGAGAAAGAGGAGGACTAATAAGAAGGGTGGGAATAAAAAGGAGAATGTTAATGATGACAAGAATGATGAAAATGAAGTGGGGGAAAAGAGGACTAAATGGAAGGTAAAATTCCCATGTAATATTTGTGTATGATACCATCTTACGTACTTGTACCCTAGAATTGATGAGGCCTTGAAGTTCATCGCACAGATTCCAACTGTGCTAACTGATCACCTTCCGCATAATCAAAACATGACTTCGAGCACTTTGGCCATAGAAAGTGGTGCTATTGGAATTCAAAACCCTCCAAGCATGGAAAGTGGTCATGGTTGTATCAATATGATGTCAATTGTTCATGTTGCTACCCTTTCATGTGAATATGGTCCGTCACAACAATCCATGGGTAAAGAGTCTCCTCCTTTAGAGATTCCTTTCCAGATTGAAAAGCCTGAGACTATACCATGCATATCGAAAGTGGCCTTGAAGTGTTTGGGGCACAATCCCAATGCTCAAGCTTCCCAACACTACTCTATCATTGAGGACTTGGGCTAGAATCCTTGTGTAATGTTGGATTTAGAGGTGCTTCAGACTTGTCCCTCACAGAGGAAAGTGTTGTTAGCTTCTTTAGGAGTGATTGACCTAAAGGACCCTAGTGTCGTAAGGGTCAAGACTCATGATGTCAAACCTCTATTTCCTTACCATGTGAATTCTCAAGTATAGGTGGAATGTTTGAAAAACACTGTTAAATGTATAGTAGTTGATGAAGGTGTTGCGACCTCTGTGATGTCCCTTTCCTGTTGGAAAGGCCCTGTCTCTATCGTGTTTTCTAAATACATGACTATGCTGACAAATTTTAATGGGAATTCATTTAGACTACATGGAATTATTCCTTCCCTTTAGGTCCTATTGGGGGGGAAGACCATGTCGATCGAGGTTTAGGTGGTTGATGTGCCCCTTTACTATAATCTATTACTTAGTTGGAACTGGATTTCTGCCATGAAATTGATCATATCATCATTATTTCGTGTTGTGTGTTTTCCCTACGAAGGTATAATCGTGATGATTGACCAACTATCATTCACTGATACTAGTTCCTCTGCATCATCAGGACCTAGGGTCCCAATTATTTAAAATTCTCAGCAAGAAAATGAGAATGTTGGTGTTGGAATGTATCCTTCATTGATGGGAACCTTTAAATTTTTGGTGTCAAATTTTTTGATTGATTCCACTTCCTATGGTGCTCTATCATTATCGAGACAGTCCCATTTCATACTTCATATTTGAGTGATCCTAGTACTCTCCCTTACCTAATTGAATATGGTTAAGGGAACCCATCCATTGGAATGGCTATGTCGTTGTATGCAACCAAGGTCATTTGTCAATATTTATATCAAACTACTGTAGACCCTGATATTTCCTCTTCAGGGACAAAGGAGGGAGATCCTGTAGTCCCGCCCGCTTTGGAGGTCCACTCAAATTTCTCACATGATTGTCTTGACAATAATTTTCCCTTGGATGAAGGGATTGTCGAGACCATGAGTTGTCTTGACAGGCCTTGGGAGGATCGTTAGACCTTTTTCTCTACAATAATTTGAAAGGACTAAGCATGATGAGTGTTGGTTGGCCTTAGGTGAGTAAATTGATTACTGGGTTCCCCCTTTGGATGATTATAGTCTATATGTTGAAGGGAAGACGAGAGATATTTTCCCTACCATCCTGATGAATCCTCGAGGGCCTCCCATCATTGAAGTTGAAACTTATTTGGACATCCTCATTGTGAACTCTCTCAAGAGAATAGATTATCCATCTCACTTTAGACTCATGTTTGAGAGAGTAAAGAACCTATTGTGATTTATCATTTCGATGGTAGAAATATTGGTCGACCATTTATAGGTTAATGCAATACTTCAGTTGCCTCCCTCCCTCTTAATGACCTATGTTTGAGTCTCCAACCTTGGATGGAACTTTGTACATTAGTGTATATATATATTTTTACCTACCAAAATCCATAGCTTCACCCGAGTCATTTATACAACTCTATATAGTTTTTTGAGCTTTACAGACTAATGTTATAATCTGAGGATTTTTTTGGAAAATTTTCTTAAGGTGGTAAGGGATTGTGCCTAGTATGCTCGTACCTTCAAAAGGTATATCTCGTCACTGACATATAGGATAGGATCAAATTCTGCATTATCCCATGACTATGTCACATTAACCATAGGTATTAACCCACTTCTTAATGACATGGAACCATCCCGCTGCTACTAGAAGTGATGCCATGATCCTCTGTTTGCAGTCTTTAAAGTGACTGATACATAATTTAGTCATTTCTAACTTTAGCAGAACCGATAAATCTAACCAACCCAACCAAATCCCAGGAAATTCTCAATGAAGAGTGAACTTCAATTCTACGGTGAACTGGATTCCATAAACATTCTGTATCGACTTTCTAAAGTTAACTTTCCTTCTAGTTAAACCATTGGATATGTATCTGTTGTAGAATAAAGTTTCCTATGGCTAGGGTTTAAGAGGCCATCAATGTACTGGGGTTGAAAGAGATATGCAAATGGTTCTCCAAGTATATATAAACAAGTTTAGAGATTGGAATCTTTCATACCTTAACCAAATGAAGGTTGATCCAAGCAACCCTTCAATCTTCCTCTTGCTCCTCTTGCTCCAAGAGACCTGCGAAATGAATTATACCTTCCTCAAACCAATATTATCACATATAAAGTAATGATAATAAAAAAAATATGAGAAACTATTCTAATTAACATAAACATCTGATCATATACAGATATTCAATCACACATTGAAAAATGATTTGGGAAGAAGAAGGACATCACATCTTTATTAATCATGAAAATAAATACAAGTATACCTTCTCTTCAATTTTGGCACCTCACAAAACCTTGATCTAGTTCTACTGCTTCTCTTCTCCAAGGAACTCAGCCTCCGATATTTGCAACACAAGGAGAAAGATTCTAGGAAAAAGGTGGGGGGAATGAGAGTCCCAATTCCTCCAGCATAACAATGCAAAGATTCAAGTTTCTTCTCAAGGAACCTCTCCCTCTCTTATATAGTGATATGAAGAATTAGGGGCAAGGATAGGATTAGTTACAAATGAAGGAGTCAGTTTCTTAACAACCCAAACTACCTGAATTTTGAGAAACATATTTTTTTGACATCTACAGGAAAAACATGCGAGTTTCAGTGACAACATTCGCGTACATATGTGGGTTTCGATGTCAATAGTTGCATATGAAAAAGGATACGTGAGTTGCATTGGAAATAGTCACGTATACAAAATTATAAGCAGGTATCATATAGAACAAGTCACGTACAACACGCATGTTTCCTTAAGGAAACTCGCTTATACATAAAAAATTATCATTTTTAGGGTACTTCTAGGAATTTTCAGACTTTGGTGTCTTCTGCAAAGTTTTATATGACTCAGATACCTTTACAAAGGTGTAGAGAAGAGGAAAAATGGAGTTACATAACTCTATATATGGGTCCACCAATATAGGTGTTTTTTCAGTGACTTTCATGAAGTGTCCTCATGGAAGTGTTGATATGCGATAGAATCATGGGAAAGTGGTCATAGAAATAAATGTGTCATTTTTTGCTATAACAGATGCCCCCTAATGTATGAGGTTAGAGGCAAAAATGATAGCTGAAATACATTATAAAGGAAACAAATGAGTATGGAGAGAGCATAGAATCCAAGATCAAAAGGATCGAACAGAGGTACCTAAAAGAGAGATAAATATCAGACACAAATGATCTCTAGGACATATAAGTCCATATACAAATCATCAGCATAAAGATACCGAAGGATCCAACATATGTATAACTGATGTAACTATCATGGTCGCTCAATATGCAAAAAGGCGTTATACCAAATCTAGAGGAGTCATGGCCACAAATGAGCAAGGTGGATCCATGCTCAACAATCGATCATAGCCACAAAAATACAAGGTGTATCTATGTCTCAAAAAAATGTCATATGAAGTATGACAAGGTCTTGTGCAACTCGGACAATAGAAAAAAATGACGATGCTACTGTTAGCCCAAGGTCTTCTATGCAAACCTCCCAAAAGGTACGAATCCTAACCATGTGAATAAAGGGGCTGAATTCAAACATGGAGGAAATAGTTTTATTACCGGTCAGTGATGAGAACCATTAACAAACATGAGAGACACCACCATTAATGAAAATGGTCCACAAGGTACCCAGTACATTCTAACAAGTGTGAATACAATGAATTGAAGTCGAACATTACTTGAAGAATCCATCGAGTAGGAGACACTAAGGTATTCCCACTACCCAATAGTGATGGAAATTACTAGTGATGACTGCAATCCCCAAGGTACTGCCATAAACTCTAAATATCATTCCCAGAGAGAGTGGTGTTGCAGTCAATAGGAAGAGATCTGTTGGAAGGAAGGAATTAAGGAATCCTTCATCATCCAACACGAGGTACGTCAAAGAATAAATGGATCTGGAACTGGTACTAAATTTCATGACAATAAACGTTGAAGACATGATTTAATGAACTGATACCAGGGAATGGATGACACAAAATGTCAAGACAATTGTAGAATGGACGGAGAATATTTAATCCTTGAACAGTGAGTAGGACAAAAAAGTGTCTTAGGAATATTTTGACACGAAAATAACAACAACACAAATCTGCAATGTAGGAGACATTGATAGATTCCCCATATAATTGGAAAAGAGACCAACTAGAGGAGTAAAAAACTCTGAATTGGGATAAGGTAAAAAACTAAGACCCAACTATTGATAGAATCAAAACTGGTGCTTTGTTCAAGGAGATAAGGATTTTTTCCATGATGTAAAAATACATGTGGATGAATTTCCCTTCCCTCTTTATTGTAAAGGTTTAACGAGTCAAATAAAGGAAACTCGATACCTTCTTCATTTTTGGCAAGCTCGAAGAAGAGACAAAATAATTCTTGATAAAGTATTGATTCTTGGAATTTACGAGCCCAAATTAGTGAATGCTTGACGGTGTTTTCATAGTTTTGATCATCTGAAAAATCCAAAGAAGACTCCAAGGGGGTGATTTTTCGTAAATTTAGTCTCCTAAGTCCAAAAAAGTGTAAAACAATACAGAGGAGAACTCTCTTACCCCAGGCGAACTAAGGTATGCCTTTTTCATAGTTAGTCGAAAAGATATGTAAAAGGGGTAAACTATCACCAAACCGACACACCTTCAGAAGTGGTGTGTAGCATGAGTTTAACGAGTGTGAAGGAGGGAAATATCACTCGGAAATATCCATTTGATTACGATAAATGGGGATTACAACAGTAAACTTGATATACGGTTATTTAGGTTTTAGCGAGCATGACAAATACATAAAGTACACTCAGAATATTTTTCATGTTTGGGTCCATAGCACGAAAAAGAGAAAGCTAAGCTCGAAAAGGTTCCTATTCTATAAGTTTAGTCCTCCAAGTATGGTAAAGAGATAAACCTATTCCTGAGGATACACTTTTATATTCCGAATAAAATAGAGTATTCCTTTTTCCTAAGTAATCAACAAGGCTGGAAAAAGAGGTAAAATTATACCTATGCAGATGATTGTTCAATTTACCTTAAAGATTCTGAACAAACAACTTAACTCAACAATCTAGTCAATTTTAAGGAGTCAAACCAGGGCTTAAAGATAACTCCATATCTTTCCCATGAAGTTTTAACGATTCCAGAAAAGTCAACTCGCATCCTCCTTACTGTTTTTAACGAGCTCGAAGGAGAACATATAGAATGCTCAAAATGCGAGGATACAAGTGTCAAAAGCAGGTGAAACTAGTTCCAAGTGTGAGGAAAAAACCTATGCATAATGCAAAGAACATGAGCAGGATAAAGACACTCAGGGAACATCTCCTCAAGGTAAAGGGTGTCAAGTTGCAAAGGAAAAATGGTACAAGGTTGAGTGATTATGAGAGCAGAGATGAGGGCTTATACAATGAGCTAAGAGCATGGAAGATGGCATCAGGCTCATAAGCGCGAGCAGGGTACATGAAAATGCAATTACAACTTGAACAACAAGACAATTCCAGTAAATAGTTGTGAATCCAACTACAAATCCTGTCTCCGAGAAATAACAACATCAGAAATAGATTCAAAAGAAAAGATCTGATGCAGGTCACTTTGGCAGAAGCACTTGCAACTTTCATATCTTCTACAAAACATGTAGTCAAGGAAGAATCAATGAAAGAGGAATCTATAATGACAAGGACCGAGGATTTATAATCCATAAGATAAACCTCAAAAGAAAAGAAAAAATCAACAAGGGAGATAGATCTGTAGGAACAAACTCAGTATCAGAGGAGTTGAAAAATTCAGAAGAAAAATCAAACTCATTAGGATCATAGACTTTTTGTTTGATGGGAGAGTAAAAAAACTCAATAAGACCAACATGAAAACACCAATCCATGGGAATATCAGTCTTACTAAGAAAATCAGGGTTATACTTAGTCACAACTAAACAACATCCATAAGAAGGTCCGACTGTATCAAAGACTCAAGGAAGACTTCATCTGAAGGAAGAAAATCATCCGAGATAGGACATATGTCTAAAATTTCAAATAGATTGACAGAGTGGAAAGAAGGATCCACAGTTTGTATAGGATGACTCACTTGGTCAACTGTTGGGATCAAGTCCTGAGAGGGTAAGCATGAAAACAGAGGCTACTTCTTAGTATAAATTGAATGCAAAGGACATGAAGCCACATAGCTTACCCGTGGCGGGGTAGTGTCTATAGAAACACTAGGAATCAATAAAGGAAATACCTAGTCTCTACTTGGGTCAGGAGACAGATCAAGAAAATCCAACTGATTGATAGTGACAATTTCTTCTCCATGATTAAAGTACATCACATGAAAGAATGTTGACACCACATCTTGCATGGCATAAAAATAATCACGTTCAAGGATCATATTGAAGACCAAGGGGTAATCTATCACCATGAAGTCAACTAACACAATTTCCCACCCAAAGTAATAGGTGTTTGAGCGAGAATTCCCAAGGCTATACTAGTTCTTCTATCAAACACCAGTAACTAACTAGCAATCGACACAAGTCTAGGAGATCCCATGTCTTTACAAGCACGAGCAAACAAGATCCCAACTAAGTCTCCTTCATCAACAATACAACAAGCAATCGTGTATTGTCCAACTTTGACCTTTATCTGGAAAGGTGCATCAGAGGGAAGGCCTGACTCAACTAGGCTATCCCAATCAAAGGAAGCAATTTGAGAGCTTGGTGGGGGTTCATATGAAGCAATTTCAATGCCCCCTTGTTCGATAAGTTTTGAAATGGCAGTGAATAAAATGTGACTAGCAGACACTTCACTCTTCGAAAGAAGAGGGGGATTGATTGAAAACGGAATCAATTAAACCACTTCGTGAAAGTCACTCTCCGAAGGGAGAGTGGGATTGACCAAAGATGACATTGGTTCAATCAAATAAGGGACACTCTCCGAAAGGAGAGTGGGATGAACCAAAGACTGGGAAGGTCTGACCACTAGATCAACCAGAGGTTTATTAGGTGGTTGAGAAACTATAGGTTATTAAGGAGAAGGAAATCCTTGAGTCTTATACCACACTCTTCGCACCTTTATGATAGTAGGACACTAATGAGTAAGATGATCTCCCTTGCATAGCTTACACGGGAAATTAATTTTGTACTTTGAACGACCATTTTTCTCAATGATGGCAACATGACTAGCAGTGGCTGATTGCTTGATCTCAGCATGACCTACAGAGGTTGAGATTTTTCCCCTAGCATGACCACCAGAGGCTAGGTGACTAGGTCCAACCTGAATAAGAGAGGATGGTTATTGAAAAACTTTAGGATTTTCAAAAACAGGATAGCCATGAAACCAAACTCTTCATACCTATGCGATGGAAGGGAATAAATAAGTAAGGTGGTCTCCCTCACAAAGCTTACAAGGGAATTTGGGATTATGTTTTAAACTGTTAGTCTTTTCAACAGTATCAACATGACTTGCAGTGGCTATCTATTTTCCCTAAGAATGAACCACAGAGGTTGAGAGACATCCCCCAGCATGACCTATAGAGGCTGAGAGACTGGGTCCAACATGACCTGCAGAGGTTGGATCGGCAAGACCAACATGCTTTGCAACAGTTGAGTGTATGCCCCCATCATGACATTCAGAGGCTGGGTGAATGGATCCAACATGACCTACAGAGGTTGGATGGAGAAGTTCAAATTGACCTATAGAGGTTGAAAGGGTGCCCTTAGCATGAACTGCAGAGGTTGAGTGACTGGATCCAACGTGACCTAGAAAGGTTGGAAGGATCCCACTAGCATGATGAGTAGAGGTTGGATGGTGAATATCAACTTGACTTGAAGAGGTTGAGTTCTTAGATCCAACATGACTTGTAGAGGTTAGATGGGTGGCCCTATCATGAACCACAGAGGCTGGGTGGTGAGGTTCAACTTGACCTGCAGAGGTTGAATGGGTGACCCCTTGCTTACGTGTGTTCTTCCTATTCTTCCTTCTTTTACTCCTTTTAGAATGCAGGTTACTAGTATCAATACTTTCACTGCATGAGCTAGAAGGAGGAGGAGAAGCAACTACAAGTGAAGGGGAAGTAGTGTTTTGATTCCCTTGATATAAGGATCTTAATTGAGAAGCATCATGAGCATTCAGGACATTTGGAGTGGAAAACAATGACACCGGTAGCCCTAGGGTGAGTCTGGGAAGATTCAGGGTGGCCATAAAAGGAACACCAACATTCCCCATGAGAGGAATAGTACAAGGAGTTCCCAGCATGGGGATCTCTTGGTTTGTGTTCAAAGGGGTGTTAGCCTTAGTTTCAAACAAGGAGACAAAGTATAAGGTAGACATGCAATCAATAGTACAAAGAAAACACCACTAGAAAAAGACCTAAGTATCAAGCCAATCAAACAAAGATGTCTTCAAAAGGAAAATACAGGATGATGAGGGCCCAGAACTAACCAGTGAAGGAAGGAGAGTAGTTAATTAGCATCTCATGAAGATTCCTCTAGGTGAAATCCCTGGAATCACCCAACCTCCCTCCTGGATTATCTACCGAGGCTACCTTCCAAGTCTACCCTAGGTGCACTTGAAATAGCCTTCTAGTGCCACTCGTGTAAGATCCTAGTAGACAATATACTAAGGCTACCAAAATCATGGAGAAATTTCGATGGAACGATCACCAGTCCATCCGATGCACATGGGAAAGGTAGAAAATCCTGAAACCCAAATAGTACCAGGCACCATGTAGGGCTGGGAGGAGGTATTGGATGAATCCCCAAATGTGCACCAACTCTGGTGTATGATTTACTGAGAAGTGGAGGGGTATCTCGGACAACTTAGTATCGCATGACCTCGTGCTTGACTCCTATGTGAGAGGAGTTTTCTGGTGTCTTTCCCAGTGAATTTGGATTTCCTAATAGATAGGACACTATGTTTTATTTTTAAGTTTTGGGCAATTAAAATATCTCTAACCCAAAACACTAGCCTAGACTAGTGTGTGTCGTCCCTATAAACAAATAGTTACTAATAAATTTTAAATATTAAGCGTTTATTTTAAAGGGACGTTCATTACTTAAAGGGGGTGGAGAAGGTGAAACCAATAGTGTTTTGACTCAAATTTGAAACAACATGACTAAGCAAAGATAAATGAAATGCAAAAAAATAAAAAACTACTCTCTTTCTTTTTCAAATAGAAACTTGAAAGACACAAAAGAACAATTTCTTTTTATTTTTTTCAAAAACAATGATATGCCATGCAGTTTAGACTAAAAACCAAATATACATGCATATAAAGGAAACATGTGTTTTTTTCTTTTTCTTTTATAAATGCAAAAGAAAAAATACCTACAAACTAAAGTATGCAGATGAAAAGGACAAAGCAAAAGGAACTCTGCTATACAATTACCAAACAGACTCTAGAATGCTCTAAAGTCAGTATAAACCCTACTTGGAAGGAATTCTTGCATAAGAGACAAGTCAACTACTTTGGCATGGTGAATTGAACCAACAAAATAAGAAGGAAACAAATACCAATAAGCTTCTAAGTTTAGACAAAGATTGCTAACAGAGGCTGACCAGAAACATAAGCCAAAGATCATGGCAAGCAAAGGGGGTGGGGGGATGAGCAAAGAGAAAACCCTAATGCTACAAAAAGAATTACCGCATAGATAAAGCACACCCAAAATGGGTGACACTAACTCCCTGGAGTCATGCACTTGCAGAGGACCCCAACAGACCTATCAAACAACCCTCAAACAACAGAAAAAACCACAAAATGAGGAAAAAACATTGTTTTAGGGGCATACGTGGGCTTCCCTATTGAAAGGTCATGTTTCATATGCGAGTTGAAAATATAGCAGGTTGCATGTACAAACCAGACACGTGACTGTGGAGTCTACAACTCGCGGATGGGTGGGAAAAAGGCCCAAAAAAGGCCAAAACCTGCCTTAGGAAGGCAAGGGAGGTGTACCATCAGACTGAGAAGGTGTTCCTAAGTGGAAAGAAGGACCTGAAAACTTGTCAAAAAATAGAAGAAAGATAGAGAAACCCCAAACAAACAAGGCTCTCCCCAGTGGAGTTGCCAATTCTGTTGTAGAGGAAAGTTTCCAATGGCTAGGGTTTAAGATGCCATCAACATACAAGGGTTAAAAGATAGATGCAAATGGTTCTGCAAGTATTATAAACATGTTCATAGATTGGAATGGTTCATACCTTAACCAAATGAAGTTTGATCCAAGAAGCCCTTCAATATTCCTCTTGATCCTCTTGCTCCAAGAGACCTGCAAAACGAATTTTACCTTCTTGAAACCAATATGAGCACATATAAAGTAATGATAATAAAAATAATATGAGAAACTATTCTGATTAACATAAACATATGATCATATACATAGATTCAATCACACATTGAACAATGATTTGTGAAGAAGAAGGACATCACATATTTATTAATCATGAAAATGAATACAAGTATACCTTCTCCTCAAGTTGGGCACCTCATGAAGCCTTGATCTGGTTCTGTTGCTTCTCTTCTCCAAGGAACTCAGCCTCCAAGCTCTTCAACACAAGGAGAAAGCTTCTAGGGAAAAGGTAGAGGGAATGAGAGTCCCAATTCCTCCAGCATAATAATGCAAATATTCAAGTCTCTTCTCATGAAACCTCTCCCTCTCTTATATAATGATATGAAGAGTTAGGGGCAAGAATAGGATCGGTTACAAGCTAAGGATTCAGTTGCTTAACCACCCAAACTACCTGAATTTCGAGAAAAATATTTTTTTTACATCTGCAGGAAAAAAACATGAGTTTCAGTGACAAGAGTCATGTACATACGTGAGTTTCAATGTCAATGGGCGCGTATGAAAAAGGATACATTAGTTTTAGTGACAATAGTCACATATACAAAGTTATACATAGGTATCATATAGAACAAGTCACATACAACATGTGGGTTTCCTTAAGTCAACTCATGTATACATCAAACAATCTCATTTTTAGGGTACTTTTGGGAATTTTCAGAATTTGGTGTCTTCTATAAAGTTTTATCTGACTTAGATGAATTTCCAATAGTCGAGAGAAGAGTCCAAATGGAGTTACATAACTCTGGATATGGGTCCTCCAATATAGGTATTTTTTCAGTGGCTTTCATGAAGTGTCGACATGCGAAAAAATCATGGGAAAGTGGTCACACATAGAAATGTGTCATTTTGGGCTATAACAGTATCCACATAGATTGACAATGGACTTCAAATGTCATAAAGTAGATTTCATAATAATTTAATGCACATTAGGATTTCATTAGTCCATGCTAGTTATCCTAGCGAAATCGCTAACACCCATTGATCAACTTTGGAGATCAACCTCATCCATTGATATTAATCCTCTTTACAACAATTAGTTCCTAATTTCACAACTCAATTCCCTCTTTATCCTTCTCGCTATTTAATCAATGAAATTCACCTTGTATGTTGATCTTCTGTCAACCTCCAATCTCCACCACACAATCTTGAAGTGATCGACTATCCAACACTTGCATAGACTTAAACCTTATTTATCGTCGATCCTTACAGTGATCAACCTACATATCTAGAACCCTGCAACAAGGTTACTCTGCACACATTTCGTTCATGAAATCCTCAATGGATTGTTCACCTAATTCTCATTCAATTGATCAGACAATCGATCAATTGATCTATGTTTCTTTCACTCTTAGAAGCCCTCATTCACACATAGGATTATCAACTATTAACAGATATTTAATCAAGCATTCATACATATGCTTATGAAATCACACATTCAAACAGAGTTATAATTTCAGCAGAGATTTATGCAAAAATAGGCTTTTTCATTCATCCAAAAATGTACATACAATTTTTTGTCAGAACCCATGTTCTGATCTTCTTAGGCCTGATACATATTTAATTTGCCTCTTCTCTCATTCCTACATGCCCTACTAACCTCTATATCTATGTCTCTACTACTCCTATTCTCTCTATCTTCTATCCTATCTTCTATTCCTTGTAGGCTTATATATTTATACATAACATGATTCATGAGCCATTTTGGTTCATATCCTCAATACTCTCAACAACATGCTAACCAATTCAAACTCTCAAACCTGTCATATGACTCTCTACCATTAGATGATGTTTTTGTTACGTGACTCATCAAAGACTCATCACTCACCTAGTAACTCACCATCCATCTAGAATCACATATCTTACATATGTTTAATTACAATGTGATGGTTCAAAAGACCATCAATTCAGAATTTAAGAGCCCCTTCTAGGTCTAATCAAACATTAAACTTGGAATTTGAATGGAGGGTAGGATTCTCATGCATTAGACTCCCCAGGAAGAAATAAATATGACCTCTTGGTCATAACCTTCCATCTTTAATATGCCTGGATCCCAAAATTTTTGTTGTAGCTGATCATCCATCTCATAATGTTGTTTTGTCTTTGTCATCTTCAGCTCTCCTGGATTCCAAATTTTTTGTTGCAAGGCTCTACTAGCTTTGCTTCTACAATATTATTCGGTTATCTGTCTCCTTCCATATTTTTTTCTATTTGATTTGTTGATGTAAATATTCATTATTTCTTCATGTCTTCTCTGAGACATATTCACCATAAACAACCTTAGTTCTTCAATCTCCATGTCCAGTGTATCCTTTGTTTTGTACACCTGCTTACCCTGCTTGTATTTTGTCATTTTGTTGCTGATCACCACTTGTTGCATCCTCATATTTTTAGGATCTCTCTTCTCATCTGCAATCATACCCCAACTATTAGGTATTCGAAGAGGCTCCACAAAATTATGTTGGTCTTCCCCTTCCCTTGAGTGTTGTAACAAAATCATATCATTATAAGACAATTCAATGTCTTGACTTTCCATCTCCTCCCTTCTAATGCATTCATTGAACATTTCCATGCTTGCATGCATTAAGCAGTCATCTTTAGAAATCCTTGGATTGATCAACCAATCTTCTAACATTTCTAACTCTTCATTATATTTTTTGATTTTAGAAATATTTTCGTTATCTTTAGTAGCTAACTCTACAACAACAATTTCTTCTAGGTACTTATTACCTTCTTCAGACAATAATATGTCTTCTTTTATCATGACACATTTCTTTCTCTGTCTATCTCCACTCCCTTCAATACCTAAAAACATACACCAATCATTAGGTTTAAAAACATCGGACTCTTCATCTATTGTCTCTACTAGATCTTCTTCAGGTAGCTATGAACTTATCAGAGTGTTCAAAAAATCATTTTCAATCTTTGTTTCATCATCTTCTCCAAGCAAAGGACCCTGTTTAGGTTCACAATATGAAACCTCCATCTTAGACTTAGCTCTTATGAGTTCTTTCTTAAATCCAACAAACATATTTTTTTTTAGCTTCACCTATAGTGAATGCCATCTTACCTCCCTTTTTATGACCCAACCATACCTCTGATTCTCTTCTTCAGCAACTTGCATATGCTTCTCAAAGCACAAAATGTCTCTTGCTAACTCTAGCAATTCTCTGTTACATTCTTCTTGACTCTCTTTCTTCTTTCTTCTGCTGTGGTTTTTCTCTGAACCCATGCAATGACCTTAAGTAGTCATTATTTATATCTCCTTCTCCTCTTTGTGAACTTCATCTTGTTCACTTGTGGACTGTAACTAAGACTTCACCTTCAACAAGTCTCCATACTTAAATGCTATACCTCAACAAGCAATCTCTCCTTGAGCTTTTCCTTTTGGTATTTATGGTCCTCTCACTAGAACCTTTTGAGCATCTCCTTTGCTCTTCTTGGCTTCTGTAGGTCCACTCCTCTTTTGATAACATGCACTAGTCCTCTCTTGTCCAACCTCTATTGGATTTCTCAGGTTTTGCCACTGCTTCCTATTTCCTCTAAGATTTCATAAACTCTTTATCAAGAATAAATTTATCCTTGATATATCTCCTCTAATTGCCACTTTCTTTTATCAATTGCCTCTTCTCAAGAAATTCTATTTTTTCTGTTGTCAAATATTTCCTAATAGATTCATATAACCAGAGTCAAAATACAAAAATCAACCAGTCCATACCTTCAGACTTTTCACTTGTATAGTTGGCTGAAAATATCTCCATCACTATCTTCAAAAGATCTTCTTCTTTGGGAACAACTTGTTCTTTCATAGTTATCCAAGATACCTGTTATATTCAAAGATCCTCTTCTTGATCTTTTTCATTTCCACTTTTCTTTCTTATCTCTGGTTTATAGCCACTATCTGCAATTTCTCCTTCTACATATCCTATACTCCTCCTCTCCAATATCCGCTATGATCCTTTGCACAATACTGAGCATAACACACTCACAATTATTAGTCTTCAAATTCAATAACAATTTCCATAAATTCTTTACCTTTGGTTTATTCAATCATTCAAGAGTAGTTTGACTCAATACTCTTTTCATGCATCATAACTCCATTCTTGTACCTATAAAATCCTTTCAAGGATTTATTTTGCACTCTCATGTGGCGAATCATCAAATTTAAACCACACATCCTTTATCTACAATTTAAATCAATTATGAACACTCTCACCTGACTAAATCTCTCAACACAATTGTTAGTCTTCAATTTTCAAATGAATTGAAATCAGAAATTGATTTACCTCATGGCTTTGATAATCCTCACACGGAATGCTTGTTCTGCTCTGATACCACTCTGATTCAGGATCCCATGTATGTAGCCTTTAAAGTGACTGATACATAATTTAGTCAGTTCTAACTTTAGCAGAACCACTAAATCTAAACAACCTAGCCAAATCCCAGGCACCTCTCAACGAAGAGCGAACTTCAATTCTGGGGTGAACTGGATTCCATAAACATTCTACATCCACTTTCTACAGTTAACTTGTCTTCTAGTTAAACCAACAGAATGAATATCAACCGTTGGATCTATATCCATGTAGATTGGCGGTGGAATTCAAATGTCATAAGCAGGATTTCAGAATAATTTCATGCACATCAGGATTTCACTAGTTTGCGCTTGTTCTCCTAGCCAAATCACTGAGATCCATTGATTGGATTTGGGTGTTCAACCTCATCTATTGATCTTAATCCTCTTTGCAACGATTAGTTCCCGATTTTTCAACTCAACACCCTCTTTATCCTCCTCATTATTTAATCAGGGAAATTCACCTTGGCCATTGATCTTCGATCAACCTCCAATATCCACTACACAATATTGAAGTGTATGACAATCAATTTAGGACTATCTCAAGTGCAACTCCTATTTGTGAAATTGATTCTCTACCATAGATCTGGTTTTACCATAATCTCGACTGTCCAACACCTGCATAGACTTAAACCTTATTTATCGTCGATCCTTATAGTGATTGATCTACAGATCCAGAACCCTACAATAAGGTTACTCTGCACACATTTCATGCATGAAATCCTCAGTGGATTGTTCACCTAATTCTCATTCAATTGATGAGAGAATCGATCAATCGAGCTCTATTTTTTTCACTCTCAGAAGCCCTCATTCATGCATAGGCTTATCAACTATTAACAGATATTTAACCAAACATTCATACATGTTCTTACAAAATCACACATTCAAAAAGAGTTATAATTATGCACAAATATTTATTCCAAGATAGGATTTTTCATTCATCCAAAAACTGTACATACAAATTTGTCTCAGAACCTGTGTTCTGATCTTCTTAGGCCTGATACATCTTTAATTGGCCTCTTCTTTGATTCCTATAGGCCCTACTGACCTCAATATCTCTATCTCTACTAATCCTATCATCTCTGTCTTCTATCCTGTATTCTATGCCTTGTAGGCTTACATATTTATACACAACATGATTCATGAACCATTCTAGTTTAGATCCTCAATACTCTCAACAACATGCTAACCAATTCAAACTCTCAAACCTATCCTATGACTCACTTCCATTAGATTAGGGTTCAATTACATGACTCATCAATGACTCATCACTCATCTAGTGACTCACCATCCATCTAGAATCACATATTTTACATAGGTCTAATTACAATGTGATGGTTCAAAAGACCATCAATTCAGAATTGAAGACCCCCTTCTAGGTCTGATCAAACATTGAACTTGGAATTTGAATTGAGGGTAGGATGCTCCTGCATCAAGAAGTCTTGTTACGTAAGAAATATATATTTCCTAATCATGGGTACCCTAGTTAGAAACCTCTTTTCCATATGATGCCCATGCTGAGCATCCTGCTTAGGTCTTGGAGTCCCTTGTAGTCCCTCCATGAATTAAAGAGAAACCTCATGATTTTTTCATCTATTATGCTAGCCATTTTCTTAAGGGACTCATGTTTTATATCAAGTTGTAAATGCATTACATGCATCTTCTTTCCTTCTTGATATTATTTCCATCTCTCGCGTTTACTTTTATAAGCCACATTTCCCAATATTTTTTTAATTCTAGATAAGCATATCCTCTTATTTATCCTTTGCAATTTTATCACCCCTTATCTGATAGGAAACATTCCCCTGAATGTTCTTATCCTACACGCACTTCCTTGCATTGAGCAAAGGTATGTTCCACAGCTTGGAACTAGATTTCTTAACCGCAACATTCATTTCCTCTCCTTTGTACTGTAAGTGCATTTTATTCCTTTTCAATATTTATAATATGAAAAAGACAAAAAATAAATAAATAAACATAAAAATTCAGACGAGAAATGATATTGTCTTATATTGGTAGATGTCATGTGGCTTCGATCAAAGAATGACTTATGAGTCTATTCATCATGGATCAGGTTTTTATCATGACCTTAGGATCTATACTCATTATTTATATATTCCTCCACCGATTGGTTAAGCTTCCAATCACTATGGAGCCTCTGTTGATTCCTCTTATGTCACGGAGTTGTCCCAATTTTCCCATTGAGTCTATGATTCCTAAGTGTCTCCATCTGCCTCATGCTCTTGTTCAAAGGAATTATTTAGCTTGAGTTGGACATTCCTCATATATCTTGACTCTGCATGTTGGCGATTCTAGATACATCATAGAGTTATGGTCCTACCTGGAACCCTAGTCATAATTTCATCATTTCTAGGTAACCTTAAACTCAGGAGATGACTACTCATCATTGGTCGCTAATTGAGTGGGTTCCATTGTGTTCGACAACAAACAATCTATTCACACATTAGGATTCATGCCATGTATTGGATTCCATAAGACCCTATTG
Source organism: Pseudotsuga menziesii (assembly GCA_001517045.1). Taxonomy (NCBI): domain Eukaryota; kingdom Viridiplantae; phylum Streptophyta; class Pinopsida; order Pinales; family Pinaceae; genus Pseudotsuga; species Pseudotsuga menziesii. The sequence continues at coordinate 13,242 of LPNX010008177.1, read as the reverse complement.
GTGGTTTCCTCACCTCTATCATTAGTTTTCACCATTTCCTTCTATTAAGAGGGAATCTTTTGCATGCTACTTGGATTTGGTATACGCGAGAGACGCACATGGTTACTGGTTCGTGTACATATTGTTTGTTCAAGTTCTTCTAAATTATCCAGTCTTGTTGTGTACCTTGTGTTTGTTTATGAGGTTTTCATTAATTCCCTCCTTCCAGCGAATTCCATTCCATCGAATTCATATCATTTATTTTGGAATTGGGATATAGAGTAAGTTGAGTGCCTTGAGACTTGTAGTCATTAGTGGTAGGTCTTCTCTCCATAGACATATTTGGGAATGCATGAATGTCTCCTAATTGATGGATTCTTCAAGTGTTCAACCTTAGCACCTCTATTCACACTTGTTGAATCCACTCGGTACCTTGACACCCATTTTCATCATTGGTGGGATGTCTCACGTCTGTTAATTGTATAAATCAACAAACATTAATTAGACGATGTTTCATCATGTTCGATCTCAAAACCTTTATTCACTTGATGGGACATGTACCATCGGTGGTTTCTATAGAAGACCTCAGAGTATAGTGGCATTCCATATATGCTACTTTCTTGATCATGACAGTACCTGTGGAATTTCAGTTCTCATACTAAAGAAATGCACTTTATTAAGTACCAAATGTCTTCATTCAGTATGGGGACCAGACTCCATTATGTATTATATGTGGATATGACCACTTATGACATATGTTTATTATTCCTATTCATGGCCATTGTACTTGTATGTATCCAGGACTGCTATATATACTCTAGATTTGTATTCATGTGTACACAGTTATCATTGTATTATGTTGACGAGTGGCTAGTTTTTCCACCTAGATCTTCACTACTCCACTCTTGGGAATTTTATAATGTATGTTGGCCATTGTGTACCCCTTTGACCTCACACATTATGGGGAATATGTTATAGAATTATTTTCCACACTTCATGCATCCTGCCATGATGACCTTCCCTTGTTCCTATGCAGAGTCACTATACCCCCTTTACTCACTATAGCCCCGATGTTTTAGTGTAACCCTTAAAAATACATTTTTGAAGATACATGGGGGTCAAATGCTATGTATATCACATATATGCAGCTTGCACCATTAAAATCTATGTACACCAGGTTTTGTACTAAAAAAAAATATTTGGAGTTTTCCTCATCAAGTAACAAATAGCTTGATCCTTGGCCTCCCATATGTATGGAAATGCTCTAATTTGAACCTCCATTTCCCATTTAAGGGATATATATTGAGCCATTTTGAAGCATTGGAGGAGGAGAAACTTGGAGAGTAAAGAGACTATAGAAATTTGTTTCCCCATTGTCATATACTTGAGTCTGCATCCCTTTGCCCTTGTTGATAGAACCATTTGTGTTCATCTCCTAAGCTCTCCATTGTCTTTGTGAGATTGACTTACTATGGAGGATTGAAGTGATATAGGCCCAGGTGGAGGGACTTGGTTTCTTGGATTCACAAGGTGCCGACAGAGGTTGTCACATTGTATCTTTGTTTTACATTAATAGAAATATTCATTTCTTGGCCAAAATTCATGTGCAATTATGTATATTTGTATCCATGGGTGTAATTACTTTACACATATTTAAATGGATTATTCTATTTTGAATGTTATCACCTAATATATTATTCTTGGATATATATTTTTTATTGAGGGAAAACTGTAGGGACAATATTTTGACCAAGAGCTCAACGGTGGTCGTCTTCAAACATCTGGTTGAGGTACAGTTTCTATTCCTTAGTTGTTAGTTTCTTTAATTTATCTAGCATACTTGAGAATGTATTTTATTTTTGGTGTCATACTGTATTTTTTGGTCCACCCCAAACCATAGGAATATTTTCTCCATAACAATATGAAGCCACCAGGGAAAAGAAAACACTTATATGATTCTCTCACTTGGCCCACAACCCATTTTTCTCCCTATGCTTAGCCAAAACTCATACAATTCTCTTCAGAGATATCACTTAGCCATCACAACCATGTCACTCCTTCCAAATTCCATACACAACACAAGGAAGGCATTCCCCTTCATTGATCCACAATTCCCTCAGGGAATCCAACCCTTATAGTGCTTACAAGTGTGTGTAGTAAGAGCCCAATCTAATGTATGATGTTGGAGAACCTCCTGTAGCATAAACTGTCGCTTATCACACATCCAATAGTAGCATAAATACATGGGTAAAGGGTTCCTATACTTCTCAAACCTCTATGCTCACCTACAACCATCTATTTTCCCTTCAAAAATGCATCTCTATCTATAAATTCGAATTTCTGGGTTAAATAAAGTCTAGTAATGGACACATACAACAATAGAAAAAAGTCTATGTATTGTATAAACATTCATGAGAGAATGATAGATTGAGTGTTGAATCCAAGGGATATGATATTATTTTGAAAATACAACATAGGTTCTAAACATAGAATAAAATGACAACTAGTAGCTGGAATAATTTTCACAACCCCCATGGTTCAATAAATACATGAACTAGATTTTTTCACCAACCTCACACATGCATTCAATGATTGGGTTTAATAGTCAAGAGAAGGTAATTGGCTCTTTTAAAGCACATGGAATATTTTGGATGAGCTCTAAGGTTGACACTTGGAAGCATATGAATTATTTTATCATAGGACCCCTTTCCTCTTCCCCTATGGTGGAATTATTCCCATCTAGTGGAATCATAGCCCCTCTAGTCCTCTTTACACAACCATATTGGAACATTTTATCAATTTACAACATAATATTTACATACATTTTGAATTGGCATGATAAGGAAATCATACAGTTTAATAAAAATATATACATCATACATGCCTATCCATTCACTAGTCTGGCCTTGTCCTTGAGCTCAACACTAGGAGTGCATACTAGCATATTTACATCATTTACATAATTTCAATTAAATAAATTCCAAGTCACAATTGGGGGTATTACAATCCTGCCCCCCTTGGAATAACACCATCTTAGGTATTTTCACAAAATCATAACAAAAATGGCTATGCCTCTTTCATGGTATCCTCTAACTCCCATGTAGCCTCATCAGGACTGAAGTGCTTCCATTGCACCTTTACTTGTCTAATGGCTTGATTATAGAGAAATGTTACCTTCCTATATAGGATGCATAGTGGCTCAGTTTGGAACTCTCCCTAAGGTTCCACCTGAATCAAATCCTAATTAATCACATGGTTATGATCGTGTATATATTTCTTAAGAAAAGAAACATGAAAAACATTATGAGCTCTACTATTAGAAGGAAATACAATTCTATATTAAAGTATCCCTATTCTTTCAAGCACTTCAAATAAACCACAATACATTGGGAACAAATTGGCACAACTTCCAATATTCAAGGAACTCTTCCTTGCCTCACTGTAAGGTAAACATGATCCCTAACACTGAATTCTCTATGAATTCTATTCTTATTTGCATAGATTTTTTTTGTCTAGCTTGGGATTCCTTTAAAATATGCCCAATTTTTGCAACCTATTGTGTTATATTTTTATCATTCAAGTTAGCATTATCTTAGGATCTTTAACTGAGAGAATAACAAGCACACCAATCAAACACAAGAGACAATAGACACAAAGAATTTTCCTTGGGGAAACCATAAAGGAGAAAGCCACACAACTTCCTCAGAGATAAAATGAACACCTGTAGAAAAAGTAAAACTCAAAAACATAAAGATGATATCTGACATCAGTTGTCACTTTCTCTAATCCCAGCTTCTTCTCTCTCACTCATGTGCCCAATGAGTGAGTGTGTGTGTGATAAATAGAGACTCTCACTCTCTATTTATATTCTTTCATTCACTTAATATTTGAATCTGTTATGTAGGCTCGAGTAATCCTAACTCAGTTATGTAGTCTCAAGTAACCACAACTAGGGTACTAATGACCTGACTTATAACTCAACTAGGGCTGAATTCTCTAGGAGAGTCTAATAACCCTAGGGCCCCACAACTATGGGGAATTTAACCCTTGATAAATAGGAAGGGTTACCCTCTATGACTTTACATGACTTGTTTACATTATTGAATCTCCCGATAGGAACATCGGGGCATGACATGACTCAATTACATTACAGATACTTCCCGGAATAAACATTGGGGTACAATACATAAACTATACAAGTGAATACATTCCGAAGTTACAAATACATCAACACTCCCTCTTAACTAGGAAGGTATTCTCTCGACACAATTTATCAGCATAGGTCTTCTTCTTTGTATCCACTGGATCATCATCGAGTTCTTGTCATCTTCATCTTCAAGACATCTTCATTACTAGATCTAGATCATCACTTGATCTGGATCATCACTGCTGGATCATCATCACTGGATCTGGATCATCACTCGATCTAGATCATCACTACTAGATCATTATCATTGGATCTGGATCATCACTCGATCTGGATCATCACCGGGTCATCATCACTGGTGCTATCTCTTGATTCTTCTCGTCATAGGAAGTTATACAGAGCCAACCCTTTTTCATGTTTGTTGTAGGCATATCCTCCATGTAGGTATTATTCAGTGCTTATATCTGACCCTAAGTCATAATGGCCCGCCCAGCACTTACATATGATCATGAGAGGAACACATCCAACAACCATGTTAGAAAGGCACTCTCAACACTCACATATGACCATGGGAGGAACACATCCAAGAACCATGTCAGAAAATCCCAACACTCACATCCGATCATGGGAGGAACACATCCAAGAACCGTATCGGAAAGGCTCAACACTCACATCTGATCATGGGAGGAACAAATCCAAGAACCATATCAGAAAGGATCAGCACTTATATCTGACCATGGGAGGAACACATCCAAGAACCATGTAAGAAGGGATCAACACTTATATCTAGCCATGTGGGGAACACGTCCTAAATCCATGCTAGAAGGGCTCAACACTTATATCCAACCATGTTGGGAAGACATCCTGCATCCATGCTAGAAGGGATCAGCATTTATATTTGATCATGTGGGGAAAAAATCCCACATCCATGCTAGAAGGGCTCAACACTTATATCTGATCATGTGGGGACACATCCCACAGTGTCCTAAGAATGGATCTACACTTACATCTGATCATGTGGGAACACATCCCACAGTCACATCAAAATGGCCCTGCACTTACATCTGATCATGTGGGAACACATCCCACAGTCACATCATAATGGCTCTACACTTACATATGATCATGTGGGAACACATCCCATAGTTACATCAGAATAGCCCTCAGCTCTAGGCTGAGTATTCCTAGTAACTAGCTAGGTGCCTCCATTCTCATAGAGAATGGCATTCAGTGCTTATATCTGATCATGTGGGAACACATCCCACAGTCACCTCAGAATGGCTCTGCACTTACATCCGACCATGGATGGAACCAATCCTCTCCCTTGAAGAAAAGGTTGGAATTTGCTTTACTCTTAGTAAATCCTAGAGCCATCAATAAGTGTTCCATCATGTCGTACCATGTCGAACCTCAGGATCTTCTACAGTCACTCCCTATGAAGTGGAGCATCATTCTCCCTTTGTCTTTCGTATTCTATTCACTGAAACATTCTGTACCGAAGTGACAAGTAGCTTCCTCTACTACTAATGTTATATGTATCCATCTAGGGTCACTGGATACCAAGATCCTTTATCTTGAAAAAGTTCTTCTCGCACCCATCTGTGAGCTTGTAATCCTCTATAGGTTTTCATCTTCAACCTTGTAGCGAAGGTTAAGATATTCATCACTCTAGGTGATCTTCAAGCTCCACATGTATGTGTTATCCCATGGGTATCTTCATATAAGGCCTTCTTTAATTTGCACACATGATTTTCCCTGTCATGTGTCTTAACTTCTGGTGGCTGCAAATGTCTCTTCATAGTCTATTCCTTCTTTCCATGAGAAGCCTCATGCTATGAATCATGCCTTGTATCCCATGATGTTTCCATATACTACATGATGGGACTATGAAATTCCCTTCAGGTCTTGATACTACATCCTAGACATCATTCTTCTTGACCTAGTACTCTCCTTCCCTTTCTTCTTGGCTACTTCTTCATAGCTGGAAGGTTCTGCATCAATGATGTCGCTCAATAGTGTCAAATAACTGCACTGTGTCTGAGGCCTCTTGAATTCTTTGAAAGTATCATCATATTCTTCTTTATCTGTCGTCACTTGTTCTTCAGAACAAGTCTCATCCTTCTTTTCTTGTAGGTGATTATGTACACGATCTTTCCTACAAGTCAAATGCACCAGTTGTATGGTTAGAAAAATTTCATAAGGCATATTCATAATGGAAAATTATTATGCATAAATATATGATCATGCAACTATTTTATCCAATACAACATTCATCCATATCTCACGGAAACTTTCTAGATGCCTTCCATCTCTACCAGGACAACATTGAGATTGTGCACTAATCCAATATGTCAGCAAAGAGGTTTCATTCTAGATAAGTAGCAATGGAGAGTTGTATAACACCATGAGCTACTTACCCATCACATGCATATTAGTAGTATACTGTCATTAATGCAAACATTCTATCTGCATAATACAACAACTGAATATAAACAAATGCATAACAAAAACAATATCATGAGATGACAATTGAATACTTATGTTTATTTGTTTCGTGGGTAGACTATTTCTTGAGCCTTCAGCTTCATCCTCTTCTTCATTCATAATAGCATCGTTTCTTATCCAAATGCTAAGATGGATAAGAGGTTATTCAAGAGTTGAGTTCTTCATATTCCTCATCTCTTGAGGTATCTTCTTTGGATGGTGAGAGCTTGATCTTCAGTTGCTCCCATCTTCTTTTCTCTTATTATGAGTCAAGATTCTTCTTGTGTGTGCTCTTCCCAAAGTCTACTGAAAGTAATCACTTCCTTCTGGCACACATTCCTTGAATGAATGAATTCCATGATCCTGGGAGGCCATTTAAGGTGGTTATCACAACTTTTGCATTATCGACTTCTTCTTCTACTGCTTCAAGTTGTTCTTTGATTTGAGAGACCCTTGTAAAGTATGACTATATGGTCTCTGCATTCTGGATCTTCACATTCTTCAACTGGTTTCTTAAGGTCATCTTCTAATTTATGTTCTTCCCTTCAAATAGCTTGGTCAAGGAATCAAACATCTCTTTTGGTGTCTTTAGGGAAGACACTTGTGGTATGTTGGGCTTAGGGCAGACCCGGGTTCTATACTTTTGTCTTCACACCAACAAAGGACCCACAGTGTTGGCCCTTTCGGCAAAAACCCACGAACAAGTTGTAGTCTCACCCGAAATAGCTATGGGGTGCCGCAGAATCAAGTTTCTGCAAGTAGAAGAGGGATATTACTGTACCTTTAGCTTTCTAACAAATGATAATCATAAAATACAGAGCTTGACATTCACTTATTTAGCTTCGCGGTTAGATAAACAAACAATGCCTTGCTTAACCCTTTACTGGAAATTCACAGCGAAGTTAGTATTTAGCAGTGATCTTACTTATCAGTTATATATTTATCAATGCATAAAAGAACATAACAACAACACAAAAGAACCATGACACAAGATATAACTTGGTTCACCCCCAGTTTAGGGGCTACGTCCACAGAACTGTGTTTTATTCAACTCTTTACAAAAACCACAGTTCTGATCTATGCACTCAACTGCAGATCCCTTCAATTCCTCAAGCTATGCACTAAGCTGCAGATCTCTGCGCACACAGCTGTAGATATTCTTAATCACCCAAAACCCTCTGTGCACACAGCTGCAGAGGTTGTCCACGCACACAGCTGGGACTTAACCTTTCTTACAAAACCAAGCCTTAGCTTTGCATCCATTCATCTTACATCAAAAGCCTAAACTAACTTCTTTACAAGAGTGCTTATTTATAGTGCACTTATTACAAAACCATGGGCTTAAACCAAGGGCACCCCGAACCCTAAACCCTGGACTTAAACCATGGGTTTATTACAAAAAGAAGGATTTTACTTAACCTTGACACCCCTAAGACTATTTTGAGTCGCGGCTCCGCTTACAAGCTTCCACAAAAACCCTGGAGTTACCAAAATTAAGGACCGTTAAGGTGCGCGCCCCAACAGGCCCCTAAGACTCACCAGTGTCCCATCCCGGGACACTCTGCTGCTTGCCTGGTGGAAGAACTTTGTTGGCGAAGATAGTGAACTCCTTGTTGAGGCCACTCATGATATTGTCGACTGCTTGCTCCTTCTCCACCAGCTCTTGCAATGCTGTCGTTGATGCTTCGCTAGCCTTTTCCTATGCAAATGCATCATACTCCTTTAGAAATTTGAGCTGGCTGTCCACAGCAGTACTTAATTCCAAGGCCTCATTGACAAGGGGCTGCATAGAATTTTCCAGCAATGTTGCTTTTGTTCTGTATGACTCAATCTCCTGCTGGAGTTCTTTGCTTTGTTTTACCTTGAGAATTTTCTGCATAGGGGGCAGGGTCTTAATTTCCACTTTTACTGCGTCCAACTATGCTTGTCGCTACTTGATGGTTTCCTACAGCTTTTGTACTTCGGGGTTTTCCTGTAGTGTTGTCCAGGCATTGACACTTTCCTCTAGCAGTTTTGCTATGCTGCCCACGATATCTAAGATTTTTGCTGCTGAGGCCTGAATGTCTGTGCTGCGCTGCTCTCTGACCTCTGGTGGTATTTCCGGGATAATGCGAAGTTGAAGCTCTGCAATCTGAGCCTCATGCTCTGCTTTAAGCTTCGCTATTTCACTGCGAGACTGCTGTGCGTAGTATTTTAGTTTGGCGATTCTTTGCTTCAGTTCTTCCTCATTCTGGATGTCAAAGTCAGGAAGACTTTGACACGCCTCCTCCAATACTCACGCCAATGTGACCTGCTTACGTTCTGCGTCGCTCTTTCTCTACTCCGCTTCCTCCAACTGTGCTGCGAGGCTATCATTCTGCTTCCTGGTATTTTCCAACAGTATTTGGGAGTAGTGGTCTCGTGATTGGATTTCCTCTGTGATAGCTGACTGACAGAGATGTAATTCCATCATGGACATCTTAGTGTAATCTATTCCAACTATCATGCTCATCTCCGCGCGAGATGCTGCGTCGGTTATGATGAGGGTGGCACTTGACACTTGTCCCTGGTGTTCTCTAACCAGCCATTGTCTTGTGTCTGGCTGTGTAGGTACTGGGGAACTACTTGCCGCAGTGCCAGTTGCTGATTTTTTTGCTAACTCCTTTAGCTCCGAGATTCACTTTGCTACATCGGTGATGGCATCAAGATGCGTGACTACAAACTCTAACCATTTCTTGGTGAGAAATTCTATGGATTTCGATAGAGCCTGATTAAGATCCTCACTTGTCAAGGTGGGCTCTTCGTCGATATTTTTGTCCTTCGACACTTTCTATTTCTTTCAGGATTGAGGTTTGGTCACTTCTTCGGCCTCTGGTGACTTGTGCTTATCTGGACGATTAGGGTCTCAGACAGTTTTGACCGACTCCTCCTCTTCTCCTTCATCTCCCCCATATCCACCCTGGTCGCTTTCACTCTGCTGCGACTCACTTTGCTCTTCACTATCCTCTGGGGGGTCTTGCTGCTGCATCTGACTAGGGCCAGCACCCACATTGGTGACCGGAGGAATTAGAATGCTGGGATTTGTTCCTGCGTCCTTTAGCCATTCAACCAGCCACTGCTGAATTACTACGAGGATGTCTTCTTTGGTCACCACATATGGCAACTTCCAGCATGCCTTCTTCTTATCTGCGCGGGCCTAGATGAAGACATTGTGCCTGTCGGCCCTGAAGGTGGCCACTCCATCATATTGAGAGAATAGCTCATTACTGAGCCGCGGGGTATTTACAATCTCATATGAGATACTCATGGCGTAAAAGGTGAACACAGTGTTCGTCATCTGCTGGGATGCTTTGTCCTGCGACACCCAGAGCGATGCGTGCCTTGCTGCACCTGGCATGCTTGGAGGTATGTCAATAAACTACGCCTCGATGGGCTCTTTCCACCTGATCAGGGCAATACGCACGATCAGCCATGAATAGTGAAAGGGTCTACCTTTTTCCTACACATCGTGGGCATCTTCAAGAAATTCCTTAGCGATGTATGCTGCCCAGTTGTAAATGTAGCCTTCTACACAGTTCGCAACAATACTTACAATCAAGGTAGGTACTTCATATGGTCTGCACTTTCTCATCAATTTGCAAGCTAAGAGTTCAGCTGCGAAGCGAATGTTTTGATGCTGAATGGCCGAGGTTTGATACCCTCGCTTCCCTTTCGTCAGCCTGAAGCACTCCTTCATACTATGTGCTAGCTTCACATCTTCATGTTTTCCCAAAAACTCAATGCTAGGGTCAGGCCCTTCCTTCGGCAGGCCCATAATCCAGTGAATGAGTTATCCATTGATGGTGATTTTCTAGTTTCCGATCCATAGGTACCCATCATGCACCAATGCCAATAATTGTTTGACCACCATGGTTACCTGTGTGCTGCGACCGAAGTGGGGCACATCGAGCATATTCAACAAACCAGCTTTGTCCAAGCCAGTAGCCCACTATTTTACTTCTAATAATGTCGCTCCAGTCTCCTGATAGCGGACAGAGTGTAAGTATGTCCCAGGGGCGAACTATGGAAATTTCCCCTGATCATTTGTATCGTGGTCGGTGTACTTGAGCCGGTCTATTTTCCCTATCATTGTCTCGATCAGCTGCACACCCGGTGGCAGTGAAGGGGTGCGTAATGTGAACTTCTTCATCCACCGAGGGAGCTGAACTCCTGGTCGAACTGGCAGAAGATATGGTGGATGCTGTGGGGCAATGTTCTCATCCTCTTCGAGTGGGACCTTTGCTGATTCGGACAGATTCGTCTAGGGATCCTCCGGTGTTTTCTATGATTGCTTGTGTCTGTCTTCGTTTCGCTTAGAACGAACTTCGGGCTTAAATTTTTTCCTGGTAGAGTGTGTCTGCATTGGCTGGGTTGGTGCTGGGGGAGTCTCTTTGCGGGGTGCAGGCACAGGTGGGTGGCTGAAAAGGTGTGGCAAACCCTCCTATTCAAAGTCTCTCACTAACTTCTGAAGCTCGCTATCAACTGACATGGACGCAATTGTAAAACTTAAGAAAATGTAAAATGAAAACATCGTGGGTGTGGGTGTCTTCTTATAAAATCCATTCACAACATTTGTCATAACTGTGCATTGATGATACCAAATCTGACAGAGATATTGTCCAAACGGCAGTATATTTTCCAAGATCTCATTAATACAGGTAGCGTACCGACGCCGCCAATTTTGATTTCTTCCAACGGTCGTATTTTAAGCTTCGACACATATTTCCTTCTTTGGCACAAGTAGTGACTCTAGCTGCTCCAAAATAAGGACATTCAATATTTCCTGGTACCAGCTTCAACCTGGCTTCGAGCTTCAACCCATAACAGAATGTTTTCTACCACCTCAATGATTCCTTTCATTTTTGAGAGCCCTGTCAGAGATAGGTCCTGATATTCATGGAGAAGTTGGGTCACTTTGCTCACCATTCCATCATCCCAATAATCTCCAATGGTAGCATACTTAGGGTTTTCTTTTGAACCAATGTTTACGGTCCACGTCTTCAAGGGCTGAGTCACTTCAGGTGCTTCGACTGCTGGTCCATGTACTTCGCAGTGTCCTTCTGACTCAGGAATTTTAATGTTGCATGGATTTTCATCCTTGTCAATTGCGAGGTTATAACATTCTACTGCATTGGCTTCTTGTTAGAATAATCAACCCATAGTTTACCCACTTAGACATTAATTTAATTATTTTTTGTCTTATTAGCCTAGTTCATGTGTCCCACCTTGTGCAAGTTGTCTTTTACCTATCCATAGTGGTCAAACTTGCCTTATTTGACTCATGTAGCACATGGAAAATCCCAAGGAATCAAATCTACTTTATTCCTGGCCTCCTAGGTACCCTTCTGCTTTTTCTGCTTTTTCAGTGTTTTAAGGCAAATGGAAAAGCCAGAGTAGGTGAGGTGAACTAGTTTTTTGTCCTCTTCATCCTCCACTCTTTTCTCCTTGAAAAAGCATGTATGATCTTCCATTCCACCACTCTTTAGCTTACCTAAGCCATTTTTCCAATTCGTGATCTCCATGACAGATTTGGGATCAACTTTTTACACCTATGGGGGATTTGCTTATTTTTAGTAAGCCTGCTTTATGCTAGATTCGAATTGCTCCTCATGCATTTGAATCCATGATGTATGTTATTTATTCAGAAACCTATTATTTTATAGGGTTGGCTATTGTACACTGAGTTAATACAGTTTAGTGTTCAGCTCCAATTTCAGTCTCTTTTGTGAGTGATTTTGCATGATCAATTGTTAATTGTTGTGAGTAAAATTAATCTATCAATGGGTTCAATTTCCACATGGTATTAGAGCCATTGTATATTATTTTCTCTCCTCCAAAATTGTTTTGTAGTTTCGACATCAGTGACTGGGAGCCTTCTACTGACAGCCAAGACAGATTTTCTAAGCTATGGATCAATCACAGAAAACTATCTTGACTCCCTTCAATTTATTTGAATGGAAAGCAGAGATGGAGATACTGTTGAAAGCGAAAGGCCTCTACAGGGTGACTACGGCAACAGAAGCAGAGCCCAATGCAGCTGCAGAGAAGATAAATTGGCACAACAGGAGGGATGAGGCTTATGGCCTCCTGTGTCTGAGTATTTTCAGAGACATCCTTTTCCATCTTGATGGATTGACATCACCGAATGAAGTATGGGAGAATATTTCTGATCTTTTTGGAAAGACAGATGAGATGAGGGGACATCAAATCGAAAATGAGCTGATTTCTCTGAGTCCAAATAGCTTTGAATCCCTGCAGCTATATTTCTCCAAGTTCAAAGCTCTAGTTTTGCAGCTGAAACAGTGTGGGATCGAAAAGAAAGATGATCAGCTTGTCCTGGCCATCCTATCGAAGCTAGGCCCTGACTATTCAGTGTTTGTTTCGACCTTCTATGCCACAAAACTGACAGCTTGAACCTGGAAGATGCCTAGCCTTGTAGATTTCATGGAATCTCTCACACAAGAACAGGACAAGCTGGTGATGATGGGCACCATCAAACCATACAAAGATCAATCTTTGATTGCTGGAGATTCGAAGGTGGATTCAAAAAGAAAAAAGAAAGCTAAAAAGCCACCTGAGCAAAAGAGAGACAAGAAACAGTCTCCAGAGGAGCC
>LPNX010008157.1:861641-912713 GCA_001517045.1 Pseudotsuga menziesii | reverse complement strand
ATTTCATAAAGAAACAAAATAGATACATTTTCTAAAATTTAAGACACTTCAAAATTAAAACTCCCAAAACTTAGGTTACTTACACTCTTCTTCTAGAATGTAACAAAGTACCCTAACCTTTATGGGCTCCATTGTGACCTTATATTTAATTTGTATGAAGTTTTGATGTGATTAGTATTTGTAAATGTTAAGTCATTATGTGGTGATTAAATGTTTTCCAAGGTAATTTTATTGGTAAATTATTATATAGCTTGAATGTGTATAAGTTTTAATGGGCTAATCTATTTAGTGTCAAAATTATTTATGAATTGAAAATTTAAAGTAGTGCTTAAATGTGTAAGTTTTAATGGGTTAATGTGTTCAACACCATAACTATTTATTATTTGCAAATTTAAAGTAATGCTAATCAAAAACTTTTAATGGAGAGAGACTAGCAGTGGACAATCATGTTTTTCATATTAAACACATAGTAGCAAAGAATTCATTGTTTCTATTTTCCCTTCACACTAAAATCATCAAACAATGTAGTTAAATGAATAGAAAGGAAACATATTTACCTCTCCACATTTTGATTGCCATATAGTCTAATAGACACCCTTGAAATTCCCAACAAAGGGATTATACATATAAGATGATGGTAAACAAGCCTTAAGTGTATTCAAGTGTTTTTCTTATTCCAGGGAATTGTTCCAAAATAATGTGTAGGCTTGTCATCCATTGTTTATACAAATTTCTTCTTTTCAATTCATTAGTAGTTAATCTTTCTATTTGCATGGGAATTACTCAAAAATTTCCTAGTTATTTAATTATGCATTAGATGTAGATATAGTAATCCCAAAACTTAAATATTTTTATGATTTAAAAAATTGATAAATATTGGATGTTTGAAAACTTAAGATCCATGCAAAATTAAGCAAAAAAACAACATACAAATTAAATTATACTATATTACATATAATAATTTTAGAGTAAAGTATTTCATAAATAATTTCAGCTAAGTAAACTAATTTTATTCTTATGATGTTTTCTATATTTTAAGTAAATTATTTCAAAAATCTTGGGATGTTTTTTTGGAACTAAATGTCTCTATCATATAACTCAGTAAAAATCCATGTAAAATTAGAAAACGCATTTACACATTGATAATCCTGCGTTAAATGAGAGAAGTGCATGTTCATATTAGTTAATATGTGCATGCAAATTAAAAATAAAATAGAGCAATATGAATTAGTGAATTTTTCATCTAGTAGACTCCATCAAAGGGTGTTAATGCTTCATTTCTCTTCATTGTGAACTTCAATATTAAACCTTGAATATTACATATACTACCACCGAGACTATCAATTGTCGAAAGGTTTGATGCCATAAATCATCCTCTTAACCTACACATTGGCATTAACAACTCAGAAGTGTGGCTTAGAAGGATGAGGTAATGGAAGAAAACACTTACATTCTATAATGAATAATGTATGGATTAGTAAAATGCGAGAATGATAACAAAATAAATGTGATCCCTAGATTTAATTACACAATGAAGAATATTATATAAGCTTTGAATTCTATCCATGAATTAAACGATAATTTAATCACACACCTCTTATCCAATTCCAAAATAGTCCAATTCCTATCGCCATATAAAAAGGGCACATCTCTCCAAATATATATATGCACATTATGGATGACCTATCAGTTGATCTACTACGACATGATGTTAGATAAAGGAGTGGTAGATATATTGAATCACTCCCTTTGGATTGAAAAGATAAAATTACAATCTTAGGACTTAAAATGTTAGGGTTTAAGATATATTTATACCTTAATATTTGTTAGATTTCTTCTTCTTAATTAAAAAGGATTGAAATCCAATTTCTATCGCCTACATTAGTTTACATAATTGAAACTCTAACTAAATTTCACCAAGAATTGATTTATAGTTTGGAGCTGATAATAAGAGTTCATAAAATGGAGAAAAAATGAGTTAAGAAAAAAACAATTTTTTATTAAATGTTCAAGTGGAGATTGAGTTCAAATCCTTTATTTGAATAGAGTTGTGAATGTTTTCTTAAAGTATTTTTGAATTAAACCTTAATTTTAATTAATGATTCTATTCATTAACAGAGATAAGAATACAAACTAACTCAGCTCTAAGTTGATGCAACACTTAAAACCATAAAATTATACCCCCAACTCAAGTAAAATACATTCTTATGTTGATGGTAATAGAGGTAATTGAGTTTGGGGAGGCAGGTGTGGGTGGGATAATCTTTGATCACGGGGAAAACACAATCACTTCTTTCTCCTGGGGAATATGACATAAATCCAATAACTAAGCGAAATGACTTTCGCTTTTCCTAGGCCTAGAATTGGCAAGGTGGAATACCATCACTAAACTTATACTCTTCGGAGACTCTAAGTAGGTTATTCTAAAATGAGAATTGACTACAAGTATGGCGCCGCCAACTACAGAAGAATATATGATCGTATTCACTGCATCAATCCATATCTTCATGCCACTTACTTGCACATCCTCAAAGGTAATAATTCTACTGCAGACAAGTTGTCAAATCAAGGAATTAAAAAAAAATGGGCATAGTCTCTATTAAGGTTCAAGCCACTTATCATAATCATGTTCCCTATAACAAAATATAGTTTGGGTTCCATGGTTTGTCCCTCCTATAAACTTAGCCTTTGTTCATCCCGTTGGCATTTGAACTACAAGTGTCTAATGACGCGACATCATTGGCTTCATGGAACATCCAATCACGTGAAGGAATAAAATAAGTGTCCTTACCTCTGGCTTCCTGAGGCTAAGAAAGGATTGTTGTCATGCTTCATGGAAACACAGAGAGGGATGAATACCTCCCCCCAACCTCATGCATTCTTATGTGATACATAGGCGCTCTACAAGCCGTTGGTTCCTGGTCTTAGTTCTTCGGAAGAATAACTTAGATTCTCGTGTTGGAGCAGGGTCCCGTAGCTACAGAAGAAGCTGCTAGTTTTGACGGAGAGATAAGCTTTGGCAGAAAGAGGATAAGACGGAGCTACGACGCCGTAGAACGGTTCCAGCTGCAGAGCAGAGCCGGAAACCATGACTTTTTGAGATACGAAAGTCAAAGAAAGGCAACGGTACCTGAGCGGTCGAGAAGGGAGACTTCACCCACTGCATTGAAGGCAGCGGCGGAAGACAAAAGGGCTCAGTGACCCTCATAAAGAAGAAAGAGCAACAAGGCTCAAGCATTGAAGGCGAAGGACAGAAAACAGCAAAGCGGTGCATAGTACCCATGATCAGTGCCGGGAAGCATGGAAGACTGCAGAGAGCTGTGGTGTGACGGGAAGCAGCTACCTCAAGGACAGAGAGGACCGACTATCACTAATTAGGGTTTGGGTTACTGTTGGGACAGGCCCACAGTGTTGTAATGGCATGACCTTCGGGCTGCCTATATAAGAATATATTTTGTATTGTAAAGGGTTAGCTAGTTAGTTAGTTAGCCAGTTGGTTAGATAGAGAGACAGTCGTGATTGAAATAGGCAATAAGGATAAGTAGACTGTTGTAAAATCCGAGCTCTGTTTCTGGTTCTAGCGGTAGCAATCTTACTAAAACCAGTAGCCGGCTTGTATAGCATGCATGTAATGATTCGCAGGGATCGATTGAGAGGGAAGAGTATGTTGTAAGAGAGACAGCAGAAAGGTAGAGAAGAAAGATCTAAGAGAGAAGATCTTGAGCTGCCTATGAGGCGTAGCAGAACTGTGTTTGCCTTCCCTTAAGCTATAGTAGAGAAGCACAGTTTTGTGGACGTAACTCCCATCATGGGGGCGAACCACGTTAAAATCCCATGTTCTGTGATTGATTTGCATATTGTGTTTATTTGCTGCATCTATCTGATTATGTTATGCAATTTGCTTACATTTGATGTATGAATGAGTTGTTTAGTTATAGCACTACAGGAAGATATATACAAGTTGAAATCCTTGGCCCGTCATATAAGGCCTACCTATGCTTGCCTTAGATAGTTAATTAATCACAGTAAGATAGTCTGGGTATCAGGTCTTGCGCGTCAACACGAAGAACGCTAAGTGCGCTAAGCCGCGGTTGGAGGGTATCGCAAGAAGGCGATACCACACTGGCAGAGGAGCTGCGGTGCGCGACTCCGTGGGTTGAGGACTTAGCGTTGGGCAGGAGTTTTGTGTCGCATGGTGCGCGGCAATGCGGTGAAATTGGGAGTATTGTGAGAAGGAAGAAGTCGTGTGAAGAGAGAGAACCCGCGCGACGCGCGCAAGGGTAGAGACGCTACGGCTAGAAGAGCCGTGCGATGACGAGATTGTGCGGCGTGAGCAAGAGGTTGCGCGACGCACAGACACAGAGAGAGATCTTGCAGCCAGAAGAACTGCGAGCCACCAGTAGGACTGCAACAGAACCTGGTCCAAGACGCTTGAGTCCTTGGCCAACCCATTAGATTCACTTCGGGTGAGACTTCAGGCCGCCTTACGGTCTGTCGCTGAAAGGGCCAGTGAGTTAGGGGTGTTGTTGGTTGATAATAGTAAACCTGGGTCTACCCATGCAATCAACAAATGGTTCCATTGCCGATTTAAACGACTGGGAGTTAATGTTCTGTTGGCATCCTACCAGAGAAGAGTTTCACTAGTGGCTAGATTCAGACTTAAGCGATTTTGCCAAGAAAGAAAATCAAAGCCCTAAACTGAGCACAGAAGCCTAGTTAGAAAAGCATATCGCTTCAGACATACACACTATATTTTTTGCAACCTATGGAAATGAGCTTTTTGACTGGTTATCCAAGTTGACAGATAGGAACACATTCAAGAAGAAAAGACACATTCTCTGGACACCGGAGCTGATTCAGATCGTACAGAACCTCGACAATCCGATTACGAGAGCAGTGGACTTCTGGCTGACAAGTGTGCTAGAAGGCTTTGTTACAGAATTTATAGTTGACCAAAGAAAGAGCTTCAGCATAGCTGAACGATACTTCTTCAGAGGATATCGTGGTAAGTG
This sequence comes from Pseudotsuga menziesii, assembly GCA_001517045.1. Lineage (NCBI taxonomy): Eukaryota > Viridiplantae > Streptophyta > Pinopsida > Pinales > Pinaceae > Pseudotsuga > Pseudotsuga menziesii. The sequence goes on along the minus strand of LPNX010008157.1, from coordinate 907,701 downwards.
CCTAAAATCTCTAAACTTGTCCCTTAAGATGCTGCTATATGAAAAAGGAACAATGGATCTAGTTTCAGATGAATAAGTAAAGATAGTGATGTCACAAGAGTTTGAAAGTGATTTTGATGACATTGGACGAACCCGTAGTGGAAAGAAGTATAAAGTAGATTTTAGCTCTCCTGTATTTGAAGGCAGTTCAGACAGTATTAGACAACAGAGCCCTAGCACCACAGAAGAACCAGAGGGGGGTATCCCCTACCACCCCTATACTCCACAAAAACAGACAGGGACTCAGAATAACCCCGTAGGTACTCCATCTAGTAGCTCACAGCCAGTACCTACTCCCGCTACAGCACCTTCACCTACACTGCTGAGTGGTAGTAGCCCAGTCAGTCAGAACCCACCACAGAGAAATAGAATGGGAGACGACATGAAGCTAGCTATTTTTAAAGGTACAGGAGCAGAAGACCCGGAATGACATTGGTTCCTATGTGAAGCCATGTGGACCATTAAAACAATCAACGATGATAACCTTAAACTTGTACAGTTGGTCACCACACTTAGAGATAGAGCCTTGACATGGTACATAAAGTATACTGCATTGCCCAAGACGCTTGCCCAAGTCAAGAACGCAATGATCAAAGAGTTTAAGAAACCTAAGTCTGAGTCTCAGTGCATTACAGAGCTTAAGGATATTAAGCAGCTACCATCAGAGTCAGTATGGGACTTTGACCAGAAATTCAAAGCTCTTATAGACCAAGTAAGTTTTGAGTTTGCGCCGGAGCAGCATAAGAAATGGTTTATTGCAGCGCTGCTCCCTCATATTAGAATGCCACTAATGCAGCAGAAACTCACTACTCAAGATGAAGCGCTGGAGATGGCAATGAAACTAGAGGCTTCACCTCTAGCAGAGACTACCACAGGCATGACAACCCTACAGAACCAGTTGGCCAACCTCACGTTACAGATACATGAACTTAAGAAAGGGAAAGAGGTTATGCAAGACATATGGTGCATAAAGTGTAGAGCACAGGGTCATACCAAAGACAACTGTCCAGTCTTCGCAGAATATTTAGCATCAGGAGCTCCTAACCCCTTACCAAGAAAACAAGGGCCATGGTGTGAAATATGTAAAACACAAGGACATCCACCTCAGCAATGCCCTTTGCTTCAGAAGTATGTACAGACACCTAAGAACCTATACTGTGTCTTCTGTAAATCCATCGGGCATGATCAACAGGACTGCCGAGCTTATGATCTCCTGTCAGAGAGAAAACATGATGTGTACAGAGTCCAAGAAGATACACAGCGTCCAGCAACAGGACCACAGCCGGATCAGGCTTATGGAGGCCGTGCAGGAGGATTCGGAGGATGAGGCCATGGAGGAGGCTTTGCACATGGAGAAGGCTTTGGCCGAGGAGGGGGTTTTGGCCAAGGTCGTGGGCCAATCACTTGTTATAATTGCGGAGTTGTAGGACACTACGTTAGGGACTGTCAGAGCCCCACTACTACTTGTAATTACTGCAAATCTTATGACCATACCATAGAAGAGTGTCTTATCTTAATAGCTAAGATCAAAGACCCTAAGCCAGCGGTACATCAGAACATCCAGCTTATTGTTGCTGAGCAGGCAGAACCAGAACCAAGAGTCAATATTGTGACTAGGAGCAGTGCTTCCACTAGTGGCACATCGCAGGAGACCGAAAAGAACACAAGTCAGGGGTGGGTGCTCAAAGATCCTAGTAAAGCAACATCACTTGACCTACAGAAGAATAAAGAGACATTTCATGAAGCTAAGGCTTCCTTCGATGAACCTACACAACCAGGATCGCAGGTACCACTGTCTAGGGGCGTGCCGCAACAAACACCTTGTGGCGACAGCCCTCAGCAGGCACAGCAGGCTACCACATCGGGAAGATGCGACGAGGATGAATCGACAGGAAGTGTACAATCCTTCCTGCACAGCTGTTTGAAGCTCTTGAGAAATGAAAAATCTATTGGAGAGCTACAGCACATCATAGATCAGTGTTAGCAACCTTCTCTATCAGGAAGTGCACACCGTGCTGTCCATAATATTACAAGACACATAAGGATAGGAAGAGAGATGAAATTCACAGCGCAGATTGGTGAGTTTGAAATGGATGAGGTTGTCTTAGATCTCGGATCAGAGGTGAATGTTCTAACCAAGCAGACATGGGAACAGATGGGTAGCCCTCAGTTATCCCAATCGCCTATCCACCTGAGATTAGCTAATCAGCAGCGAGTATCACCATTAGGTCGACTACCGCAGGTGCCAGTTGATATTGATGGAGTTCGTACTTTTGCGGACTTCGAGGTTATAGAAATCATTGGCGACAGTCAACCATATCCAGCACTATTAAGTATTGATTGGGAAATTAGTAGCAAGGCAGTCATTGACCTAAAGAGAAGACAAATGACCTTTGAGGATGTGCAGATCTGGGTCATCGCACCGCTGGATCCTTACCAAGGTCCTAGGTATATTGAACCCTTAAGAACAGAGGAGGAAGCACATAACATGGATAGCCTTTACCAGATGACTGCGAACCGGAATGACTACATCAACCCAACCGTAGAAGGGAACATTAGTTAGCGATGCGACAGCTCATGTGCATCGGATTCTAATGTCATCCTAGAAAAATGGCAGAATAGACTTTACGAAGTCTCAGCTCGCAGATGTGCGTTTATGAGTAAATCACTGCGATGGATTGGGGCGGAGACCATTGAGATTCCATCATACGATGGACTGACAGATATCCAGTACTTCCTTGAGCAGTTTGAGCAACAGATGCCTTATGAACAGAGAATCACAGCTATGGACCTTACAGCACGAGCCACACCCGCAAGATGGTGGTATGCGCATAAAGAAAATATCGCATCATGAGATGATATTAAAAGATTGATGGCGATCAGATTTTCGGTTGACAAAGAGTATGTTTAGCAGAAGTACACAGGAGAAACTGATCCTAGAGCACACATTCATACATGCGAACAGAGCTGATTGAACATTCCAGAGGATGAATGGGTTCACAGATTCATTCACACATTGGACACAGTTCCAAGGAACTGGTACACAGAGACTGAATTACGCAAAGGGACGAATACATGGTCACTTATGACAGACAGTTTCCTACTCACCTTTGCATTTGAATCAGAACATCCAAGTGTTGCTCAGGCCCTAGACATAATCAAGACTAAGATATTTGAGGATTGCACCATCTCAGTGCCAGCCCAACCTGAGTGGACTATCCAGCTAGAAGAGGCGTTGGAATGCTATAATTTTACATCAAAACCAGAGGAGGGGGAGGAGGACCCTCGTAACACCAACATTCCAGAGTCAGAAGGAACTCGCGATGTTGGAGGACCACAGCTAGAGACTCCAGCAATCACTGAGCCCATCAAGATTAAAAACGTCAATATTGGCACAGATGCAGAACCTAAGTTTGCCTCTATTGGAGATTATTGGAAAGATGAAACAGTCGGACAGATTGCAGATTTGTTACATGACTATCAGGACCTATTTCCCACCAAGTTCACAGAGATGAAGGGAATAGTCAGAGACCTGGGAGTTATGAGGATACCATTGAAAGAGGATGCTAGACCAGTTAAGCAGTGCCCATATCGATTAAACCCGCATTACAAAGAAAAAGTCAAGGACGAGATCGATAAGATGCTAGCAGCAGGAATCATTGAACCCGTAGAAGAAAGCGAATGGGTTAGCCCCATGGTCGTCCAAGAGAAGAAAACAAATGGAGACATCAAAATCTGTGTTGATCTGCGAAAACTCAACGATGCATCACTTCATGATCCATTCCCGACACCGTTCACTGATGAGGTATTAGACAATGTGGGAGGACAGGAGGTCTACTCCTTCACTGATGGCTTTTCAGGCTACCACCAGATCAGAATACATCCAGAATATCGATCTAAGACCACCTTTGCAATAGAATGGGGCTCGTTCCAGTATACGGTAATGCCCTTTGGTCTTAAGAATGCACCAGCTATATTTTCTAGAGTAGTAGTTGCTGTATTTAAAGAATACATCCATAAATTCTTAGAAGTATATTTTGATGATTGGACTGTATTTGGACTAATTGACAAGCATATAGGAGACCTAAGACTGATGTTAGAGAAATGTAGGCAGTACCAGATTTCTCTAAACTTGAAGAAATTTATATTTTGTGCACCATTTGGTAACTTGTTGGGTCACATTGTTTGCAGACAAGGCTTGATGGTAGATCCCATGAATATCGCCATCATTGTAAATCTTCCAGCACCCAACTCAGTCAAGCAACTCATGACAGTACTTGGTCATACCGGGTACTACAGAAAGTTCATCAAGGGCTACGCAAAGATTACAGCACCAATGGAGAAATTGCTAAAGAAGGATGTAAAATTCCTATGGAATGAGGAATGCCGGCAGAGTCTCGACATACTTAAGGAGAAGATGGTTACAACACCCATCCTAGTATTTATGGATTGGACTAAGCCTTTCCATGTACATGTGGATGCATCCGACATCGCATTAGGTGTCGTCTTGACCCAGCCAGGAGAAGGGGATCTTGACCATCCCATCGCATATTCCAGCAGAAAGCTATCAACAGCGAAAAAGAACTACACCACAACAGAAAGGGAGGGCTTAGCTATGGTATATGCGCTACAGAAGTTCAGGCACTATCTATTGGGCACCTCATTTAAAATGTTTACTGACCATTCCACATTGAAGTACCTAGTCAATAAACTAGTGTTAGGGGGGAGAATCTGCAGATGGTTACTCCTCTTTCAGGAGTATGATTTTGAAATAATTATGAAACCAGGAAGACTGAATGCTGGACCAGATCATTTGTCGCGTATAGACTTAGGGGAAGAGCCTAGTAACCTAGATGAAAACTTACCAGATGCACCGTTGTTCTCTATCCAGATTGCAGATGACTACTATACTGACATTATTCAATTCCTCACTGCAGGAGTAGCACCTGATGAGTTTACTAAGCAGCAAAAGAAACAGTTGGTTGTTAAGGTAGCAGACTTCACCCTCATTGCAGGATGCCTATACAAGTTAGGCCCGGATGAATTTCTATGCAGATGTGTAATGCCGCATGAAAAAGACGTTATTATCACAGAGGCACATTCAGGAACCGCAGGAGGTCATTTCGCTGGAAAGCCGACTGCGTTGAAAATCCTGGAGGCAGGATTATGGTGGCCTACGTTGCATAAAGACAGCAAGGACTTTTGCAGATGTTGCGATATCTTCCAGAGGGTGGGAAAACCCTCTCGACGCGATGAAATGCCACTGCGATCGCAGGTCACGTTGCGCGCATTTGACAAATGGGATATAGATTTTGTGGGTCCTATCAACCCACCAGGAAAGCGCACGGGAGCGAGATATATTATTACCAGAACATAGTACCTCACCAGGTGGGCAGAGGCCACAGCAGTAAGAAATTGTGATGTTGCTACAGCTGCACAGTTCCTATTTGAAAATATCATCAGTAGATTTGGATGCCCAGTAATTTTGATGAGTGATCAAGGCACACATTTCTTGAACAGCACTATTGAGGCATTGACAGAAGAATTCCAGATTCAGCACTATAAGAGCACTCCCTACCATCCACAGGCTAATGGTACGGTGGAGGCTTTCAATAAGATTCTAGAAAATGCTCTTACTAAGATCTGCAATAACCAAAGGAATGACTGGGATCTCAGAGTTAACGCTGTATTATGGGCATACAGAACCACATGCAAGAAACTTATGGGACACACACCTTTCAGCTTGGTATATGGACAGGAGGCTGTTATGCCTATGGAGTATATTCTTCCCATTTTAAGAATCACTCAAATTACCGAGATGACTGACACAGACACAGTCGAGGAAAGGTTGGCATAGTTGCTCACCTTAGAAGAAGACAGATTCATCGTCGGATTCCATCAGAAAGTGCAGAAAGCACGAGAAAAATCTTGGCATGACAGACACATTAAGAGTAAAACTTTCCAGATCAGAGACCTAGTGCTCCTCTATGACAACAAGTTCATCAAGTTTCCAGGGAAGTTCAAGACACATTGGCTGGGGCCATATCAAATACAGCAAGTTACAGAGGGAGGTACCGTTCAGCTTAGCCAGTTGAACGGGGAGCTTCTTTCCACATGGATCAATGGTAGTAGGCTTAAGCTCTATAGTGATAGCCACCTCACCTCTTAGCCCTAGCTTAAACCAGTTTATAGTGGTGCAGATGTCTAGTGTAGTTGAAAGGAGGCATCGCACCAGGAATGAGTCTACACCGCAAAAAAAATTAAAAAAATTAAAAATAAATAAAAATAAAAAATAAAAATTTTAACGCTGTTTGTTTGCGCAGGTGATGCGGAGTTGCATCGCAATAGTGCGATGTTTCCCCATGCCACGTACCCAGTTTGCAACCGACAGTGGGCTAGTCAAGTCACTGTCTGACAGGCAGTTAATGAAGAAATGAGCGGTATCCCCTACCATATATTTGGCAACAGTATAATAAATTTTTCCAGATTTGGTAAATCTCTGACGAGACTGGCGCCTGTATATGCATGCTTTGAGGGACACATGATCAGATCTCAGCAATTATGATGGATCAATGATGATGGGTAGGGTCTCGTCCAAGTAATTATGATGACCAACGGGGTTGACCCAGGAGGACTGTTGCGTCCGGTAGTATGCCTTCGACATAAAAGCAGACATCCCTCAAGAAGGAAGGGTACAGTTGCCAAATCTCGAGAGCTATGCAAGGTAGTGCTAAGTGTCCCCTATGCAGAGCCAATTAAGTTGTAGAGTACAGTGACTTCTAGAGTTCGAAGCCACTGCATGCCCAAAGTATTGAGCCAAGCGAATTCTGACTAAAAACAAACCTCTAGAATGCATGTTGAGACGTTTTGACCCTGGTGACCATATATCCGCCATGCCGACGTCACCCACGGATGAGAAATTAAGTACAGCACAAGTTAGATAGTCGCTAAGGATGAAGAGTCAAGCACCAGAAGTAGAAGTTGTCACTAAAGTCTCTGCTAAGGAGAAGAAGAACATCGAGCCGATCACTGAAGATAAGAAAGCAGAGCAGAAAAATGATGAGAAGAAATCTCCCGCTAGGAGGAAGGTAAAAATGAGAAAAAGAAAGCAATGGGAGAAAATCGCTGACCTATCTCATCAGCTAAGAGAAGCACGAAAGATTGCGAAGGTACTGAAACAGAAACCTGAGGGTCAGAGGCAGCATGTGGATCTGGACCACTTCGAAGAGAAGAGAAGTGGAAGAAGACTGCAAACCTAGCGGAGGGGAGACTTCCAGAACGAGGACAAAGGCTTGTTCTCGGAGCGGAGTTCATGGGTTGCTTCTTCTCCACCCACAAGGCTCTAGACTAAATGAAATGTTTGAGAAGGCTGGAAGATACAGATTTTTCTTGTGATAAAAGCTCTAACCCAGATAAAAAGGAAAGGATATCTGTGGAGCACTTATCAAACACTAGAGCTCTCATAAAGAAGAAAGAGCGAAGAGAGTGAAACCGTGACTATGGGCAGAAAGGATAAGAGAGCCCAGCGAACTAAGTTACCGAAATTCCAAGAGAATGTGTCGAGGTAATGAAGAACGAAGTCGAAGGACTTCGGCAGAAGTTGCAGAAGACTTCGCAGGAGGCGAAGGAGAAGCTACAGAAGGAAAAAATATAGCAGGAGAAGCCCATTCTAGGTGGCTCGAGGACGAGCCACAAGTAAGTGTTAGGGGACTGTTGGAGCACGGCCCCACAGCTACAGAAGAAGCTGCTAGTTTTGGCGGAGAGATAAGTTTTGGTGGAAAGAGGATAAGACGGAGCTACGATGCCGTAGCACGGTTCTAGCTGCAGAGCAGAGCCGGAAACCATGACTTTTTGAGATACGGAAGTCAAATAAAGGAAACGGTACCTGAGCGGCCGAGAAGGGAGAGATCACCCACTGCATTGAAGGCAGCAGCGGAAGACAGGAGGGCTCAGCGACCCTCATAAAGAAGAAGGAGCAACAAGGCTCAAGCATTGAAGGCGAAGGACAGAAAATAGCGAAGCGATTCATAGTACCCATGATCAGTGCCAGGAAGCATGGAAGACTGCAGAGAGCTGTGGTGTGACAAGAAGCGGCTGCCTCAAGGAAAGAGAGGACAGATTGTCACTAATTAGGGTTTGGGTTACTATTGGGACAGGCCCACAGTGTTGTAATGGAACGACCTTTAGGCTGCCTATATAAGAATATATTTTGTATTGTAAAGGGTTAGCTAGTCAGTTAGTTAGCCAGTTGGTTAGATAGAGAGACAGTCGTGATTGAAATAGGCAATAAGGATAAGTATACTGTTGTAAAAGCCGAGCTCTGGTTCTGGTTCTAGCGGTATCAATCTTACTAAAACCAGTAGACGGCTTGTAGAGCATGCATGTAACGATCCGCAAGGATCGACTGAGAGGGAAGAGTATGTTTTAAGAGAGACAGCATAAAGGTAGAGAAGAAAGATCTAAGAGAGAAGATCTTGAGCTGCCTATGAGGCGCAACAGAATTGTGTTTGCCTTCCCTTAAGCTATAATAGAGAAGCACAGTTTTGTGGACGTAACTCCCATCCTGGGGGCGAACCACGTTAAAATCCCGTGTTCTATGATTGATTTGCATATTGTGTTTATTTGCTGCATCTATCTGATTATGTTATGCAATTTGCTTACAGTTGATGTATGAATGAGTTGTTTAGTTACAGCACTACAAGAAGATATATACAAGTTGAAATCCTTGGCCCATCGTATAAGGCCTACCTATGCTTTCCTTAGATAGTTAATTAATCACAGTAAGACAATCTGGGTATCAGGTCTTGCGCGTCGACACAAACAACGCTAAGTGCGCTAAGCCGCAGTTGGAGGGTATCGCAAGAAGGCGATACCACACCGGCAGAGGAGCTGCGGTGCGCGACTCCATGGGTTGAGGACTTAGCGTTGGACAGGTTTTTTGTGTCACACGGTGCGCGGCGATGCGGTGAGATTGGGACTATTGTGAGAAAGAAGAAGTCGTGCGAAGAGAGAGAACCCGCGCGACGCGCGCAAGGGTAGAGATGCTGCGGCTAGAAGAGCTGCGTGACGACGGGATTGCGCGACGCGAGCAAGAGGTTGCACGACACACAGAAACAGAGGGAGATTTTGCAGCCAGAAGAACTGCGAGCCACTAGTAGGACTTCCATAGAACCTGGTCCAAGACGCTTGAGTCCTTGGCCAACCCATTAGATTCACTTCGGGTGAGACTTCAGGCTGCCTTGCGGTCTGTCGCCGAAAGGGCTAGTGAGTTAGGGGTGTTGTTGGTTGATAATAGTAAACCCGGGTCTGCCCATGCAATCAACATCTCGTTTGAAGGTTTATTCAGTGGAAAGGATATTTCATGTCGACCTGTGCAGTCTCCATTATTGTTCTCTATCAGCTCCTAGTGTGAAGACTTCAAGTTGTTACCTTTCATTTCTTGGCATTGAGAGGAATCCTTACCGTTATATCATCCTACAACAAGTTCCCATGGAATTAATACTATTTGCATTTGTCCTTCCTTTGTTCCTTTACAAGATGTTCCTTCTGTCTCTAATATCCTTCCAGGTTTAAAAAATTCCCAGGTTTCAATGGAGAACAACCAAAAAAATGTGGACATAAACAACATCAAAGAAACTATGTCAGACATTAAAATCCACCTGCAATGGATCTATGAATTTGTAGGAAAGAAGGGTTGCAACTTAAGATGTTAAGTATTTGGAAAACCAAATGGGTTTCCATGAGTCAAGAATCGATGATAATGATTGTGACCTCCACGAGCTCATGGGAACAATGGATATCATAAAAGAAGTTCAGAAATTTACAAGTATGAACCAGTGCAGTCACTGTCAAGAAACTCCAACCCATGGAGACCATCCAATGGAAGAAACATCAGTAGTTCAGTCGGTTTGTGGGTTAAAAGGAAAGAAAAAATAGTTTATTTCAAGATGCCTCTAATTTTTTATTTTTTTTTAATATTTTGTTAAATAGTAGTTTTCCAGACTATACCTTACAATGGGTATAATTTATTTCAAAAAATCATCCAAGAGACATATTTATTTTAGTTATCAGTGTAGTTATATCAATTTCCTTTCTTCAGAAAATTTTTATATTGTGGCAACTTTTTGTAAGGATGGACATGCTCAGATTTTTTATATATAAATATTTCTCTATTTTTTGTTAAAAAAAAATAGAGGTAGTTGAGTCCTTTGTTTGAGGTAACTTGATTGTATTTTTGATTTATCAGTGTTATTAGTTCAAAGTTAATAATCAAGTTAGAATATAAAATCCAATATAAATTTTCACCTGTAAGGCTGAGATTTGTCCAACATAAATTTTCCTAGGTATTCCTGTGATTGTAATCCTTTCTCCTTTATCATTTAAAGAAGTAAAAGTTTTTTGAAAGCAATTTAAAATGACTTGATGTTTTTCCAGCCAATCGATACCTATTAGGACATCATAAGATCCTAATGGAAACACATTTAACTTGACCCAAGTTTTAAACTGACTCATAAGCAAATTGCAATTTTCAACATAATTGACCGCTTTCCTTTTAGTTCCTGTAAATAACTAGACCAGCTAGGATTTTTCAAACTTTTTTAAAGATAAACTACACTTTTCCACTATTCTAGGAGATATATAACTTAAACTAGCACCTAGATCAATCAAGATGGAAACATACTATTTTTGTATCATACCTTGCACTTCCACCATGGAAGTTTGATGGTCCTCCTATCGGTTCTCCAGAGCTGCATTTATTCTGGGCATTTCATTTGCCACAACTCCAACTGTTTCCTCTTCTTGGATATTATGTACGGTGCAGAAGTTCCCCTTCTTATTCAGATAGTACTTCACATAATACGGTCCTTGACATTCCCAACACTTGGCAGGTTCCTTATGTTCATTATTTTTAACAAAGTTGTTAGTCATATCCCTTCCTTTTGGTGTTGTAGTATTGTTTGGCACTTCATTTTTAAAATATTCTCTCTGGTAGTTATTCTTAGAGAAATTATGAGATTTATTCCCAAAACTCTTATTTGACTTAAACCCTGTTCTTTTCTGGTCAAAGTGACTTTTCTTATTATTCTCCCACTTAGGTAAACTTTCTCTTTTCTTACTCTATTCATAACAGAAATCATATTTTCTCATAGCTTCCTCAAGAGTCTTTAGGTTATCAAACTCAATCCTATCTTCGAAGCTAATGGGAAGACAACTTAAAAATCTTTGTATTTTAGGCTTTTCATCAATTATGTAAGGTACATATCTTAACAGACTTAGAAATTTGCTACTTAACTCTTTTATTGACATTGAATCCAATTTTAATTCATAAAATTCCTTAGCTCTTTCCCCATAGTATTGTTCAGATAAAAACTTCCTTTTAAAATAATTTTTAAAGACTCTCCAAGTTAATTACTTCTCCTTAAGGCCTTTTACACTTTTTATTCCTTGCCACCAGATATCAGCTTTTCCGGTTAAATTGTAAATAGCCATCCGGGCTTTTAGTCTCTCAGAATAGTTGTAAATATGGAAATATTTCTTCATTCCTGATAGCCAAGCCTCGGCTTCTTCACCTTTTAATACTTCTCCATTAAACATGGGAGGCTTTTGTTTTTTAAATTCCCCAGAAATTTCCTCATTGGGTGGAGAGGTTCTCTACAACCCAGTATGGGGGATATCTTGTAATGTTATGTAACATTATGTAACATTCCTCTTTTAAATTTCAGTCATAAAAAATAAAATAAAAATTGTCCTCAAAAATAAATGTCGTCCACAAAAACAACCTAATATGGGGGAGATGTTGTAATTTTCCTACCTAACAAAACATAAAAAAATAAAAAAAAATAATTATTGGCTAAAAAAAAATGTCGGTTAGATAAACAACACAATATGGGGGAGATGTTGTAATGTTTCAACTTAAAAAAATAATAAAATTGAATTATCCACCAAAAAGATGTTGGTCGTGCACATGGTTTTAAAACCATGTGCAAGTCCTCCTAAAAAACCCATGATTTTATTGTACATGGTTTAGGAGGTTGTTGCAAATAATTTTAAGACCATGTGCAAGGCCTCCTAAAAAACCCATGGTTTTAGGAGGGCCTTGCATATGGTTTTAAAACCATGTATGGGGGAGATGTTTGTAATGTCCCTAAAAATTGTAAATAAATTTTTTTTATTAGGATAGTTAAACACAACATTTTCCAGACATTATTAAACTTGTGGAATGTGTCATATTCTATCGTACTGCTAAATTGTCATAAGTTGTTCTTACATCTTACTTCCTTACTTCAGTTATGATTATTACTCTGTTTACCATTTTGTGGTTATGATGTTGTAATGTTGATTATTGTGCGATTCTGATGGTTACGCTTTGTTGTGTAGGTTAGATGATTTGATTATGTACTTCATTATTATCTTACATGTGCTTACATTGTATACTTGGCTCTAACTTAGCTTTGTCTCTAGAACCAAAGTGGGTGGAGTGGAGAGACTAGTTCTCCCATGTAACTGCATCAGAGGTAAACCTTAGAGGAATTTTGGTGTCTAAAATGGGCCTCCTAAGGAAAATAATAAAATAATAGTTAAAATAATAAAATAATATTTATTAATTTTGGAGGAAGAAAGAAAAAAACTACTTTTTCTGTTCATATTTTTGACATATCTCCCTGTACTTTTACTCAAATTTTGATCAAGAGATCTTGTTGGATGTAGAATTTGATTCTACATCCAACGAGTACCCACACTGCATACTTTTGAAAGACCCCGCTACCCTAAAAACAAAAAATTCCTGAAAAAAAATCATCATCACGTTTTTTTAGGTATTTCTAGTTTTTGGGGTAGTAGGATCCATCAAAAGTATGCAGTGTGTGTACTCGTTGGATGCAGAATCAAATTCTGTATCCAACGAGCTCTCCCGATGGAAATTTGAGTAAAAACACAGGGAGATATGTCGAAAGTACAAATAAAAAAAGTAGTTTTTTTATGACAAATATGTCAATTCAACCATTATGGTTGACTCATTTTATTGAAATTCTATTGGTTCTTGAATTCCAACTCACAAGAACTTATTATAGACATGTCTTCTTATAAGGCCCATTTTAGACCCCAAATTTCCTCTAATGAGTCTCTACTTGTCTAGCAGGATTACTTAGCTCTTTTCAACTAAAACACTTTTAAATTGGTTATGTGTAGGTGTTCTTAGAGATAGTAAATCTATTACGAAAAATGAAATGCTTAATCACTCGTTCATACGCTCGCAGCTAGTGACACCTACTGATTGTTTATTTTTGTTCTTTACAGACTTGTAGTATTGACAAGGTCAATACCTCACCTATCATTGCATGACACAAACTCGGTAATTTAATGGCACTTATTATTCTTGGTGTAATTGCTATCAATGGTTAATACCCTAGCCTATTTGTATGACAATTTTATTTTACGATAAGTAATTAACTTATACTTTTGTTTTATTCTTTTACAGGTTCATAGCTCTTCGTTAAACAAAGGACGAACCTTGGATTTTATAAATAAAACATGCCATGGCATATTCCATATTCCATGATCCTAGGCTTAACACCTAAAGAGTTTGTTTAAGCATGGTCCTAAGGTTTAAAACCTAAGGTAAGCGATACATATGTTAATGCCGACCTTGTATTAACTTGAGGTGGAGAATATATGATATATTTTATACCATGCATAAGCGGTTTATGACTTTGCAATGAAAAATGGAGGCATTCAATTTGTAACATAGGAAAACTATAGCGCAGGGGGTTTGGGTTTTGATAATGGGCAAGAGACTGGCGCCATTAATGTGCATTGGAGTGTGTGGAAGCTCAAGCTCAGGGCTTGGCTCATGATGGAGTTTGGTTATTACTCAGTTTCCTTCTTTTCCCTTCTTGCCTTTGCACAGCATGGTGAAGGCGACCTTCAGGATAGAAAAGGTAAGATTTTGTTGGGTTTCACAGCATTGTTTGATGGTTTGTAGCTTAGCCACAATTTCCATACTTCTCATCCATCTCGTTGCTAGTGGTTGTAGGTGACAGGGCTTGAGAGGAGCAACATAAGTCAGAGATTCAAAAGAAGTTCATGGGTGATGCCATAACATTCACGGTAAGCTTGTTAAACAAGGCTGCACTTGTCACCTCTTAGATTTATGGGTGGGATTGAGTTTCAGCTCGTCCCTAGTTGGGGTTTAATGTGGGGTTTTCGACCTGCCTTTGGGCCTAGGCTTACAAATATTTGGGTTTTTAATTAATATGATATGGTTTGAAATGGAAAATGGGAGCCTTGGTACATTTGACCAGCTTTGTGTGTAAATTATAAATCATGTTTTTTTCTATTAACAAGCCAGGGCAGCACCATTGCTTGCAATGGTGCCATGGCCAATGGAATTCGACTGTGTAAACTCGATTATGGATTTTATAAGAATGTTTTTAATTGTATACTACATTTGATTTCAATGGTTATTTATGCTGGGTTTTATATGGCATTCACCTTCATGGTTGGTCTGTGTATATTCGCTTCCATTATTTGTCTTAGTTGTAAGAAATTAAATAGTGACAGCGTATGGTTTGGGGCCATGCCGTGAATGGCATGAGCACTTTCCATGGCAATCGTGATAGCTTGGATGGGTGCATACTTATTTTTTTATTTACTTATGTGTAAAAGGAAAGTAATATGGCCGTGGGTGTAAAAACCCTGCGTTGAAAATGCTTGCTGTAGGTTGTTTGTTGACAGGGTTTCCACGCATTTGATAAGTTTTAGTTTGACTATGTGGTCATTTATGGGGATGAGGCCATGTTTATGTAGCGTGTGTGCAAAAAGTGAGGGTCTCACGACTTCTCTATAGAAAATTTATCTTATTGTTATAGCTCGCATACGCTCTATGTATAGCGTGGCTTTATGAAACGTATAAGGACTCTACAAGATTGTTAAAATGCTTATGGTTTATTTTATATAGTGGTGTTGAGTATAATGGTATGCGTTTTGACATTTGGGTGTCGATAGGATTCGATCCTGGGATCTCTTATTTAGTGTTGTAACTACACTTTGGTTATTTTTACATGTTTGTTGTAGATTGTATTATGTTGGACCTTTTATATATGTTATACGATTTCTATTATAAAGTCTTGTTATGTGGATTTTAATACTTAGATGGTTCAACTTGTTTGCTTGGTCCATGATTTATATTATTGATAATAATATTCTTGTTTATACTTGGTAGATATAGATAGTACAGTGGTTATAAATCGTGGACCATGTATAGGGCCTCGATTACTTGGATTGTTAAAAGATTAGGATGATATATTTTTTAATGGGAATGATTTGATTATTAGCCTATGGTTATTTAATCAGACCTTGAAAGGTCTTGGTTTGTTCTAAATCTTAGCTCTGGTATGTGGTGTGTATAATAAGTTCTTAGATATAAATTTAGTTTTGAAAGATTAGAATTATAATTCTATTGTATAGTTGTTAATATATATAGGTATAAAATATTTTCTAGGTCCCAATTATTATATTTGTATAATTTATCTAGACATTATACATTATAAATGACTATGTGTGACATGATTGTAAAGAATAGAAAAATAAAAAAATTTATTAGATTTCAAATATGGGTATTGTATTTTAGTTTTTTATTATGAGTCGTGTTAAGGTATAAAATGCAAATCTCCTAGCACTTTCAAACAAGTTTGCATATGCATAATCTTTAACACATTCAATTATTATAATTGTTTTCTGATACTAATGCAAGTTTTAGGCGATATATCAAGCATGTGAAATTCAACTAGATTTATAATTGAAAAGTAATGGTTTACTCCTACAGTATACTTGTATGGTAGAAAAACTACATCAAAAGGAAGTGTTGTATAAAATTTAACAAATTATGTAGAGGTTTATAATATTGTTCATGAGAAAGAAAATTTATTTTAATATATTAACCATTAAAAAAATCATACTATATACAACCCATAAAGAACAAATCTACTTTTTCCAACACCTAGAAACCCTTCACTTTTTCCAACACCTAGAAACCCTTCACAAACTAGGGGTTCAATATGTCAAATAGAATCAATTCGTAGATATATTTTCAAAAACTCTACAATTGGTATCTTGGACAATTCCCACAATCAAGTGTACCATGCCTGCAAATAATTTTCATGGAGAATGCTTTGATGCAATTATTGCAAAAATTTCCATGATGAAGTTTAGAATTATTGATAAAGAAAGAACATTAAATTTTGTTCACAAAAAGAACCAACCCCAATAGTTTGATTAAGGTCATATCCCATCATAAAAACTCAGAAAACAGATCATTTTTTAGTGTTTATGGGAATTGGACCCTTCAATAAATGAATGAAATACTAAGAGTTGAGGATACCATATCATAAGAAAATGTGAAATTTATTATAAAGTAATGTTTTTTTGATATATGGATTTGCTATGATACTTCACAATCATTCTCATGTTCACAATTTTTTATGTCAACATCTAGTGACACCACTTAAGCTATAGATAGTTGCAACATCTGAACATGAACACAATCTTATCAACTATATTATTTTCAAGATAGGGTTTCATAAATAAAAGTTTTTTTTTTATTATAACAGCATAAAAATTAAAAACATCTTTATAAAAAAAAAACAAATATGCTATTTGTTCCTTTTGTAAATAAATGAAATTTAAATAAAAAACAATAATAAAAAGGTCTTTGAAAATAAATAAATGAAAACAATTTTATTATAACTATATAAAAATTAAAAATATATAGTAATACAAATTAACATTAGGTAAATAAACAAAATATAAATATAAAGCGTAATCTAAGAAAAATATAAAATAATAAAATTATTATGCGTCTTTAAAATCGACAGAAGTTGTTGTTGCAGCTACTCCTTCTTTTAAATTTTTATTTTTTTATTTTTGCATAGTGGGACTTGGCACGTCTTCAGTTGGGGTGGGGGGTACTTGCATGGTCATTGAAATTGTTAAACTTATCATAGAAATGGCTTATTTTGCACACTCCTCTCTAATCTAGATAATTAAGATAGTCTGCTTTTAGAGTGGTCGACCACTGAAAGGGTCGACCCTCTCTCCCTATTGTGCAATAATTACATAAAGACGTATATTCATATCTATATTCATAAACTTATAAGATTTAAAAAAAAACACATACAAATTTTTTTTTGTAGATAAATCAAATTTAAAAAATATATAAACAAAAACAACTTTAGAAATAATAATAATATGGTTATGATAACATTACAAAAAATTAAAAATAATAAATAAATAAAAAGTATTAGGTAACAAATAAAATCATAAAATTATAAATTATAAATGAACCTAGAATCTTATTAAATTTTATGTTTTTTGCGCTAACTTATTTTTCGCAAGTCACTCAAAAACAAGTTTTGACAGGAAGGGTTGCTACTTTCAAGTATAAGAGCATTTTTATTTATTCATTTTAACTTTTTATTAAGCACATAATTTCATGTATTTTCAATGCTCTCACAAGTTTGTTGCAAGAAAATGCTAACGTTTTTTGCATATTTAAAGAAGAACAAATGGCACGCAAAAATAATTCCCAAAATCGTAGAAAACTTTCAGAAAAATCTTCCATTAAAAGCTTGAATAAGTTGAGTTTCCACTATATATGCCATGACATTTTTTTGTCACAAAGAAGCCTTTCAGAAACCAATTACGCCATGTCGTGATTACTTGTACCTTTTCCTTTCGAGCTTATTCGTCATCTGTTTTTCTGCCTTATACATCATAACTTCCAGCATGTATACCTTTCTGAGTCGCACCCATTTTTCCTCATTATTAGTTTATCTTTTTCCTTCTGAATAAAACCATTTAGCTTCCTTTCCATGACTACATTGCTTTGTTATCCCTTCCATAAAAACTGTTTGACCATGAGATCTTTTATCTATAGTCCTACCACTCATTCTGTATAACTCATGTTGACTGATGTGGGATTCCTTAAGGCCAACCTTTCAACAAATCTTGCCCCGTCGACCTTAGCGCCTTATTTTGGATAGAGACTAGAGTTCATTTTCAGTACCTTGAGGCTTGCATGCCTTAATGGCAAGTTCTCTCGCTGACAATCATGTTAATACATTAATGTCCCTTGATCGTTAGATCTTGCAAGTGGCTCGACATCAGCTCATCTATTCACACTTTGCACTATGTACTTAGGTACCTTGGCACTCATTGACTTCAATGGTGATATTGCTTCGCATTGGTTAATGACATTCATTAATGGTCGGTAATCCAATGAATTATTTCCATGTTCGACATCGACACATTTATTCGCATGGTAAGAATTGTACCATTGGGTTTTGTAGCAGGTGAAGACTTTATACTTTGCATAACTCCATCGATAGTTTTAGAGCAACATACTTCCAGCCATATCAAAGTACCACAGTTCTACTTTCAGCTCTCATCTTTTACTTCATCCAACTAAGCAATAGTTCAGTTCCTTCACTTCATATTCTATGATCCAACAATAGTAGCAACCACATTCCTATTGCATAAATTCATCAACTTTTTGGGTAAGTGGAGGTATGTTGTTTTCTAATCTTTAGCCATGTAATTCTTTAAATGCTATAAAATGAACGAATTTGGAAAATTCCCTCACTACATTCACTTTCTCCTTTTCATAAACCTAATACATCTTAAGTTTGGGGGGGACTATTCATTACCATTTTACATATTCATCATTTCATTTACCCTTAATCAACATGTCTTTCCCAAACTATGCTGTATATTGGCATGATGCATAATATGAAGAAAAAGGGATTTCTAATATACATTGATGTTTCATCATTTCTAATGCATGTATACTTTTAAATCTTATGTATTGCAGCAAAAAACACAAGTAAAATGAGAAAATGTTGTTAACACAAGAACCAACATTTGTTACACTTATGGTTGTCACACAAGAACCAACCATAAGAGAAATCACTGCCACTCATGCATTTCAAATCATGAAATGATTTACTGTTACATACCATCATCATGTAAAGCCTAGCTACAAAGCCAAAAGTTTAGAGAATCGATGCATAGTTGCATGAGGACATGCAACCAGTCAAGTTGGGGGGAATGTTGAGCCTCAAAATGACCACATTTTATTCACTTTTTATATACCATTTGTCACCTTATTCCTATCTTATCCTCCCATAAAACCATTAATATTCAGTACTTTCATAATAAAAGTGGGTTTATATTACCATTTTCCAAATCATTTACTTTTGAGTATTTTGAGTGAATTTGTGGTTAATTATTGAGAAAAATAACTTATTTTCATTATACTTTAAATTTGGGTGAGTTTGGTGATGCTTACAGGTGTATTTGAAAACTTTAACAAGCTCAAAAGTGACCACCTAGCCTCATATTCGAATTTCATCTTCTAGATGTGAGCTAACTTCAAGGAGAAGTTCATGGAAATGTGGAGAGAATATATCATCCAATATTTATTAAGGATTTAAAGGGATGAGTTGTAGATTTGTTGAGGATTTGAAGGGATGAGTTGTAAATTTGTTGAGGATTTGGAGGGATAAGTTGAAAGAATAGTGGATTTATAATTATGATTAGTTGTTTTGAATTCATGTATAAATAGGAAGGCTATCTCCTCATTTTGGTTAGAGGCCTCTCTAGTGGTTTCGTAGTAGAGAACTGGTTCATCTTTTTAGATAGTCATAGATTTGATCCTGTTGTAATAGATTTCATATTTTAATATATATTTTGATATCTTCATATTTTGATGTCTTGGTTATGAATTAGTATTTTTTATTTTATGTGAGCTCAACACTTAGTGTCGATTGCTTTATATCAGTTTATTATATGCAATTAAATTTCTTTTCATGTCATTTCTTGTTTTTGCAAGCTTAATTTAATTTCATTCGCATGTTAATTTCATTTGTAGATTAAGTTAGTAATACTCTTCCCCTGCATATATTTTGTTTGTATCTCACAAATTTACGCTCTCTCCGGGTTGACAATTAAATAGTTGGATATCTCTTATAATTTGTTTAATATTTGCACCAACAAGGATCAAGAGGATCGAAGAAGATCGAAGTGATTCTACATAGGATAGAAAGATCAAAGTGTTGCTACAAAGGATCAAGTGATCGACTACTGCAGAAGATGAAGACTTGGTGTTGTAGAAGATTATGTTCCAATACTGAATATATTGAATATATTTCAATGACTATTCTAGTTGCTGATGATTGTTGAAAACTTTCTATGATGTATAGATGTATTACCTTAATACTGATGAATATTCTCTCTCTCTATCATTACTCCTGTAGTTGATGATGTTGTTGTCAGTAGAATACCCTTCTCCTTAACATGAAGTGTTGAAATATTCTAATTTCGAAGAATATTCTAAATGTATTTTACTGATGTACCCCAAGGGATATGTCTTATTCCTCATTCTATATGTTGCTATTGTATTTGTTCATTAGAGAGTCATGAGGTAAAGCTTCCATTGTAAGTCGGGTCAATAGTACCCTAATGAATATAATATAATATTATTTTGAGATTTCCTAGGAGAAGTCCGCTCAATGAGTTTAGTGGGGCTGACTTGTTAGGTTAAATGTCAAGTGACAAAAAGAGTATAAATAGAGGAGCTTTGTTCCTCATTAGAACATATACTCACACTTGTGTATTACGAATGTGACAGAGAGAGACATACCAGTAAGGAGCTGGACAACCTGTTTTGGTGTTTTATTTTATACATCTATATAGAGGAAGTTTTGTTGTGTTTTCTTCCCCTTGAAGGTTTCCCAAGATAAATATGTGTCTATCTTGTGATTTCATTTCTTTCAGTGATTATGCATATGCTATTGTTTTGAATTTGGATTAAGCACTAATGATATCTAGGTAAGCATATGAAATATTAATACATAAGAGTTGAATTCAACTAAAACCAACAACAATCTCCTATCCATCGCATTTCAGGTTTCATCCTCTAAAAGAATAAACATTCCTATGGAACTTTCTACTGACATAAAATCCCCAAAATACAAACATTGTAACGAAAACCCTGGTAATATTACCCATAAATGTCCTTTTTAAACTTTTTCCTTCCATGGATTAAACTGGGTGTTCCATCTGAAGAAAACTAGCGAGCCCTTTCCAATGACCCAAAACCTATCCAGAGTTATTTGTAGTATTTCCTCGGTCATAAAATAGAAACTTAGCTAGCCCTTCATTAAAATATTGAATCTTGGAGTGTAATTAATTAAATGCTTCCAACAGGCTATTATCCGAGCAACGATTTCAAGTATGGACATCTTAACATATATGAACCATCCTAGAAAGTTTTTGTTTGAAATCCCTAACACCATGTTGAAGCTTACATCCTTCCTTAACATGCACAAAATATTTCCTTTTCTAGCCTTCTCCTGCATCAATTTCCTCCTTCTTCATCCTCCACCTCTAGAGAACCCTCTATGACGAAATCGTACATAATTTTTTTTTTACATGTGTTATTTTTACAATTACTTTAACATAATTCTATGTTTAATTATTGTTGGTTTTAATATCTATTGTCCTGCTGCTTATGATAGGATTTGCTGATGATTATGATAGTCGATCCCTTCCGGGACCTTTAGCAATACTCTTGCAAGTTGTTGGGCCAGGAGAAGAGAGAGGAAAAGAAGGAAAAGTATACAAGGATAAATTAGATGCGCAAACAAAAGAGGAAAAGTGCACGCGCGACAGGGTAAAAACATGCCAAGAAGGGAATGAAGGAACCTGCGTAGGAACGTAAAACATGTGCATGATGGAGGAAGAGAAAAAGGAAACTTGCAACAGGGATACCTGCGACGAGGAAGGAGAAAAATTCAATTGAAGAGGTGGGTAGAAGAGTTAAAGCTGGATAGGTGAAAATAAAGGAAGACAGTGGAAGGGGGAACCAACGAAAGATGGAAGGATAGTTTTTGCAACTAGTTATGACCAGTACAAGCAAGTTGAAAGATGCTTATGTGGCTGGTTAAAGATGTGGTTAATTTCTTCCAGGACTTTCATGGCTAGGTAAGGACCAAAATTTATGTAACATAGATATTTTGTAAGTTGTTGAGTCTGTAATAACTGAACTGTACTCAGTCGACCCTGTGTGGTCTTGTAGATGCTATAAGTAGGAGAAACCCACTCTATATAAGGGTTCAAAAGGTTATGTAAGTTCAGTAAGTTATCTAGATAATAGAGGTAGAAGGCTGTTGAGACGTGGATCTTACAACTATGTGCATAGACTGCTAGTAGAGTGTAAGAGTCGATCCAGGATGTGTGTGGATTAGTACAAGTAGATAGAAGAATAAACCAGAGAGCATGAGAGCAAGAAGATTGAGTCAGAAAGACATATCTTAAGAACAATTTGCAAGTTGTAGGCTGTAAGGTGCTATATCCAATTCTCATGCTAGATGAGGACCACCTTGGTTGTTTTTCCTAGATGGGTTTCCACATTATTTCTAGTGTTGTATGGATGAATGTTGTTGAATGATGAATGTTTATGTGGATGTTTTCTTATCTTACATTATTACTGTTACAGTTGTGTTATATGAATGTCGCGGTATGAATGTATGACTGCTTAAAACTATTGCTGAACTGCTGTGTATAAGTTCACAGTTAATATGCTAAGTATAAATATAAGTCGTGCACTATTTGTAGAGTGTAAGGATTTTTCTGTGTTGCTCCCTTGCACCAGTCATTAAGGCCTAAAGACAATGTTGTGGCACAGAGGTGAAATGTGGTGCATAGTTGTGCCGCTGTCGCAGAGTGAAAGACTCCATCCCATTGTCCTTGTCAAGTTCCTTGGCCGTGCGCTAAGGGACTATAATCCCTCGCCAACTGCAGAAACATGGTTCTAGAAGTTACCCATTAAGATATCTTGGGTGAGACTGCGCCTGCTTTGCGGGTGTGGCCAACTGAGCTTGCTCCTTCGGGCCAATGTCTTGCAGTGTCATGTTCGTATTGTGTTGAGTGATTGAACTGTGGGTCGAGACAAGAAGTAGATAGAGGCCAACAAATGGTTCCGTTGCCAGGACTGTTAACCATTTGAGTCAAGGGAAATGTTGTGGAATTCGACAAAGAAGGAGGTAGAGGACTGGCTGGAGTCTAAAATGCTAGAATTCAAGCAAGATCCCAGTTGAGTGTACAAAACTGGGTAAACCAATACCTATACATTGATATTAATGAGATATTCTTTTCAAAATTTCCCATTGTATTGCACGAGTGGCTGTCAATATTCGCAAGAAGGCAGAAAAATTTCTAGAGAAGAGAAACAGTCGAGTGGAATGATTGGTTGGTGCGTGACATAAACTGTGTAAGTAACACCATATCTAGAAATGTTGATTTATGGGTTGACAGTATTTTGCAAGGGTATATTACTGAGTTTGCAGTAGAGGCTATAACCTCATATAGGGAGGCTGAAAGAAATTTTTTCCAAGGATCGCGAAGAAGCTTTCTGTTATCTATCAGTACATGGATCAAGATGCTTGTTTATGAGAAGGGTATCCTACAGTTGAGTTGTTAAGTTTCACACACCAAGGAAAGGCTATGTCACAAATGACCTGTCAGGAAAATGGGAAATGATGAGTTGAGATATTCCTAGGAAGTACAGAACCTGAAATAGAGGCTAGATTCCTATGGAGTGGAAGGAGATCCTGATCAGGGAAAAGAAGGAAGATAGAAGAAGGTCGAAGAGCTCCTAGTCTGTTCGAAGAGAGTGAGCATGAAATTTAGTTACAGGTAGATGAAGGGTCTTGTGAAGAAGAGGAGGACTACAGCCCGATATCATAAGGAGCAGAAGACTCTAAAGAGAATTTCAAGTCACCAAGTTCTGGACGCCAGTACATCACACCAAAAGTATTGCAAGAGGTAAGATTTATAGCTTCATCTCCTGAAAGATTTGTTAATACTGATAGTGTTAGTACCGTCACTAGCACGCAAGGGAGTATACCTCCATTAGATTGTTCATCAGATAACCTCGACGCCAATGTAATGGCTAGGGCTATATTCGGTTACCTAGATGCAATGGTAATGGAGCAGAAGATCTAGAGAAACATTGGTTCATCAATGAAGTTGTTTGGATGGTTCACTTAGTTCAGAATGTGGACTTGAAGAAAGCGCAGATGATCACGACTCTAAGGGGTTATGTGCTTGACTAGTTTATGAAGTTCTACGTAGTACCACCAGAAACACAACAGAATGCCCTTAATGAGATATGATCTGCAATGATCTCTCAGTTCAGAAAAAACTAAGTTTGAGTCACAGTGCATCACTCAGATCAAAGAAATCAAGCAAGCATTGGAAGAGTTAGTATGGGACTTTGAACAATTATTTAAAACTTTTGATGGCCAAAGTAAGTTTTCAGATGTTGGATGTACATCATAAATATTGGTTTATTGATGCCCTATTGCCACACATCTGAGTTCCATTAATGCAACAAAATATTGAGTCACATACAGAAGCACTAGAATTGGCAATGAAGCTAGAAGCCTCACCAATTGGGGATGGTGTTGCAGGCATGGTACAGATTTAGTTGTAGTTGTCTAATCTAACGATACAACTCCAGGAAATTAAGAAGGGTAAGGAATCACGCGAAGACTTATGGTGCATGAAATGGAGAATGGACGGACACGGTAAGGATAACTATCCGGCCTTTATGAATTATGTCTCATCCGGTGTGCCAAACCCATTAAATGGCCATGGAATACCATGGTGTCACATATTCTAGTCTAGAGGGCACCATGACGAAGAGTTCTTTATACTTGCAAAAAGTTGTAAGTACCCCAAAAAACTTGTTTTGTAAATTCTACTAGTCAAAAGGGCATGAAGAGAAGGATTGCAGAGCATATTAGCTCCTGAAAGAAAATATAGTTGATACTTACTTGATGAAGAATGAGGGGCAGGCTCAGGATGAATTGGCCCAACCATCGTATCATCCTGCACAGTTGCCACCCAATCAGTATCAGAACTAGTATCAGCCTTAGTATGCACCACAACAACCATATGTGCAACAGAATCACTATCAGCCACAATATCAGCAGAACCAGTACCCCCCACAGCAGCCACACCCGCAAGGAGGGGGTGGCAGAAAATTTAGAGGCATAGGAGGAGGAGGATTTGGTAGAGGAAGAGGTCAGGTTACATGCTATAATTATGGACAACCATGTCATTATGCCAGGGATTTCCCAGAACTTTCAAAGACATGTTCATACTGTAAGGGACAGGACCATAATGTGGAGCAATGTCCTCAGTTGATTGCAAAATGGAAAGTAAGGACCATCATAGGACCTAACCCTGTGTAGAACTCAAACCTGAATCTAAACTTGAATGTTTAGATGATTTTTGTTGATCCAAGAGATCCAAACTTTGTTGTTGTAACATGAGGAGGTGCTATGATCGGAGTTGGTCTACATAAGCCGCAAGAACAACTATAGTCGTAGGTACGACCCATGGTGCAGAAGAACGTGCCATTCAACATCCAAAAATAGAAGTAAGTATTCATGGATGTGTGACCAGATTTTGTGCATCTAGAAGAACCATCGACATTAGATGAAGTCAGGGAGATTCCTGAATGATCCAACACATATTTCAAAAGAAGGTCCCACACAAGGTTAGTAAGCTCAATTCATTTCTATCAAGCTGCTTAACGTTAATACAAGATAAATATGTTATCACAGAACTACAGGAAATGATAGAAGACACCCATGGAGCCGCAACCTGAAAAGAAAGTTAACTAGGTCAACAAGAAATTCAAAACTGGGCGTGAGTTAAGAATGAATGTACAGATAGGGGATTATGACATGGATTACATGATCTTAGACCTGGGCTCTGATGTCAATATTTTGATGCTACAAACTTGGGAATTTATGGGCAAGCCATGCTTGGACTAGTCTCATGTCTAGTTGTGACTTGCCAATCAGGTGAAGGTCCTACCAATTCGAAGATTGAGTCAAGTCCATGTCGACATTGAAGGGTTGTGCAAGTTTGCAGACTTTGAAGTCATTAACATTGTTGATGACACAAATCCATAATCAACATTGTTGGGGATATATTGGGCCATAGAAAATCAGAACATTATAAACTTCAAGAAAGGGATTCTTTCATTTGAGGATAATGAGATGAGAGTGGTGTCACCCATTGATCCATTAGAGGGATAGAGATATGTTGAGCCTATATGCAATGACAAATAGGTTGACTATATCGACCAGATCTATAATTTCACTACCATGCAAGAAGACTACATCAATCCAATAGCGGATGACAACCTGAGCTGGAAGAGTGCTAGTTCCTGCACATCTGACTCAGGAGAGGCTTTGGAAAACTGGCAAAATTGGTTACATGAAGTATCTATCAGGAGATGTGCAAGAATTATGAGATCTATGCAACGGGTGGAAAATGAGTTAAGAGATCTACCCACCTATCAGGGTTTACCTAACCTTGCGACCTTCTTAACTGAGTTTGAAAGACTTGTAACAGAATCACAACGCTTGTCTGTGCTAGATCACGTGCTAAAAGCTACACCCACTAGATGGTGGGGTTTACATAAGCAGTCCATGACAGATTGGCCACAATGTTGAAGATTGATTCAATTCAGATTTGACAAAGAAGTCACCCTCATAAATAACAAGTATTTAGGACTGGTTAACCCTGTTGAACATATTAACCACTATTGCTCGGTATTTTCTGAATACTCGTGACAGTAATGGGTCCATCATTTCATACATACATTGGAAATCACACCTAGAACCTGGTATGCATCTATGGAATTGCGGCAAGGAACCCAGGATTGGGAAGGGCTCTCTAAGTAGTTTGCACACACATTTGAATTTGTTGATGAGAAACCTACAATTGATGTTGTGCTTCAAATGATAAAGGAGAAGATATTCGTTGAGATCCTTGTTGAAGAGGCCAGTTCTCACAAGTGCAGCCTGACCATTCAACAATGGATCTCTTGCTACAATTTGGCATCCTCTTAGCATCAACATACCAGAATCAGAGGGCACCCACGCAGTAGAAGGAAGTGGTTGATCCAAATTTTAGGGGAATATGGTCTACATTTAGATATATGAGTCATAAAAGCATTTAATTAGAGGCCACACACTCTTAGTCATCATAAAAGCATTCAACGTTGAGGCCACCCTCTCTCATCCATGGTAATTGACAACTAATGGTTTTGTTCCATGGTATGGCTTCAAGGCACAATGTACCTCTCTCATCCATGGTATTTCAAAACTTGTGGTTTTGACCCATGGTATTTTCCCAAGGCACATTGTAATAATGTTATAAAAAGGCCCTATGCCTTCTCAATAAAACATTCAAGGATTTTTGACATCCTACACTTCTCTTATTCTATTGAGTTATTGGGTTACTGGTTTTGAGTGATTTTCTTAGTATGGTTTGAGAGGTAAGGCTCAAAGAACCCTCTTTGAGACTCACCCCTCCATGTGGGCTATTTACTCTATGTTTCTCTATGTTACTCTATGCATCAAATGATAACAATTTGAAGGTTTACTCTCCTCCTCTATAGGCATCCGATCCTTTTGGGTCTCATCCCCCATGATCAAGTTAAGTGGTATCAGAGCAAGTACTCTCTCCATGGGAATGAGGGTTTGAGCATAGTTTGGGTTCAAACATTTGCAGAGATTTTCAGCCTCCTTTTGACACACTCATAGTCCATTGCTCCGCCATACAGTGTAAGCATCAAAGTTGGTCCTCAGGAAATACAGGAATGTAAGTTTCAAGTGGAAGTTCCATGATATCTACAACATCTGATTTTTCTCTACAAACCCTTGGCAATATACAAACTGAAGATCAACATGTCTATACAAACTTCAAACTGATACTACAACTTGCACAAATAGTTTCATAGGTTCTTCCATAGCTCATTGGAAATATATTTCCATCATCTAAAATGGGTATTTTTGGTTTATCATTTACCTTCTTGGTTTGTGAGATATGTTTGTTTGAAGCGACATATGTCTATATAGAGTGTGACCTCACGTACAACAATTTTAAACAAGTACCATGGGCTCTAAATAACATATCGAAGGCTCTACCATATGTCATTGGAAATATATTTTCGTCATCTAAAATGGGTATTTTGCGGTTTTTCATTTGGATCTCTAGTTTGAGAGATATCATCGATTGAAGCAACATGTGTCTAGAAAGCCAATGCGCAGGCATCGCTTGAGCCCTGGAAACCATTTTCTTACTTATTGGGCCACAAAAGAGAAATTATGTTATATTTATGGAAATTTCTCTTCAAGATCTCAAATGGGTCTTCAACGAAATTCAATTTCATCACTTGGATCAAAATATATGAATGGATTTCCAGCAAGACATCAACTTCACCAAAGACCATTCTTTTTTACTTTTATGAAATCCTATTGTAATAATGCTTAGGGGTCAACCACATAAAACCCATGGTTATGTATTGTAATCATGGTTAGGGGTCAACCACACAATACCCATAGTTATGGTTATGGGTCAACCACACGAAACCCATGGTTAAGGGTCTACCACACAAAACCCACAGTTAGGGGTCAACCACACAAAATACACAGTCACAGTTATGGTTATGGGTCAACCACACAAAACCCATAGTTATGGGTTAACCACAAAAAACCCTTCTCTTCATTGGCAATTGACACATTGTAATCATGGGTTTTTTTTAACATGAAATGATGGGGACCATCATTTTCTAAGGGGGGAAGACTGATCCAAATTTAAGGGGGAATATGGTCTAATTTGGATGTATGAGTCATAAAAGCATTTAATGAGAGGCCACACACTCTCAGTCAGCATAAAATCATTAAACAGATAGGCCACCCTCATCCATGGTAATTGACAACTAATGGTTATGTTCCATGGTATGGCTTCAAGGCATAGTGTACTTCTCTCATCCATGGTATTTCACAACTTGTAGTTTTGACCCATGGTATTTCCCCAAGGAACATTGTAATAATTTTATAAAAAGGATCCATGCCTTCTCACTAAAGCATTCAAGTATTTTTGACATCCTACACTTGTCTTATTCTATTGAGTTATTGGGTTATTGGTTTTGAGTGATTTTCTTAGTATGTTTTGAGAGGTGAGGCTCAAAGAACCCTCTTTGAGCATCACCCATCCATGTGGTCTATTTAATCTATGTTTCTCTATGTTACTCTATGCATCAAATGATAACAATTTGAAGGTTTACTCTCCTCCTCTCTCGGCATCCGATCCTTCTGGGGCTCACCCCGCAAGATCCGGATCAGCGGTATTTCAAGTGACCAATTCCTTAAACCGTTGAAAATAAAGAAAGTAAACATTGGGTCACTGGAGAACCCAAAATTCACCAATATAGGAGATTATTGGGATGAAGGGATAGTCACGAAGATCACATATTTGCTGCATGAGTACGAGGACCTATTCCCTACCAACTTTTTGGAGATGAAGGGGATAGTAGGATATCTAGGAGAGATGAAAATACCCCTACGACTAGATGCCAAACCTAGTAAGCATCGACCCTATAGGTTGAATCCAAGGTATAAATAGAAGGTAAAAGAAAAATTGGATCACATGCTCGACCCAGGAATCAGAGTGGATCAAACCTATAGAGATCTATGATAAGAAAACAATAGGCGAAGTCAAAATTTGTGTCGACTTGAGGAAGCTAAACAATGCATGCTTACACGATCCATTCCCAACACCATTTATAGATGAAGTGCTTGAAAGCTTCAAAGGGAAAGAAATGTATTCATTTACTGATGGCTCCTCTAGCTATCATCAAGTAAAAATCGCAATAGAGGATCAACAAAAAATGACCTTCTTCATCGAATGGGGATGCTACCAGTATACGGTAATGCCCTTTGGACTCAAGAATGTTCATGCTACTTTTTCTAGAATAATAGTCTCTGGTTTTAAATATTTTATTCATAAATCTCTTGAGGTCTACTTTGATGATTGGACTGTGTTTGTTCTAGTAAGATACCATATTGAGAGTGTGCGTATGATGTTGGCCAGTTGTGGCCAGTATCAAATCATGCTTAATTCTAAGAGATGTATATTATGTGCATAGTTTGGTGTGTTGTTGGGTCACGCTATATGTCGTGACGGTATTTTGGTCGACCCAAAAAAGATTGCGATTATTCTTGAATTACCACCACCTATGTCAGTCATGCAACTGATATTAGTACTAGGACATATAGGATACTACAGGA
Organism: Pseudotsuga menziesii; assembly: GCA_001517045.1. NCBI lineage: Eukaryota > Viridiplantae > Streptophyta > Pinopsida > Pinales > Pinaceae > Pseudotsuga > Pseudotsuga menziesii. The sequence continues at coordinate 877,450 of LPNX010008157.1, read as the reverse complement.
AGTTCATCAGAGGATATGTAGGGAACAATGCACCTATGGAGAAACTACTGAAGAAAGACACAAAGTTTCAATGGACAACAACTTGCTAAGAAAGCTTGGATAAATTGAAGAATGCAATGGCCACTGTACCAATACTTGTATTTCTTGAATGGAGAAAGGAATTCCATGTGCATGTCGAGGCATCATTTGTTGTGCTCGGCATAGTATTGACACAACCAAGAGAGGGTGCACGTGACCACCCTATTGCTTTTGCTAGAAGAAAAATATCAACAACAGAGGAAAACTACACAAAGACGGAAAGAGAAGGCCTCACTATGGTTTATGCGCTTCAGAAGTATGACACTACTTGTTGGGTGGACATTTTTAGATGTACACTGATCATTCAGTGTTGAAATATCTGGTCAACAAGCTAGTGTTGGTGTGGGGGGGGGGAGATATGTATATGGCTTCTCATGTTTCAAGAATTTGAATTTGAGGTCATAGTTAAACCTGGTCAACATAATGTCGGGCCAAATCACTTGTCATGGATAGAAAGTGGTGAAGAGCCAACCATCCTAGAAGATAATTCTCCAGACGTGCAACTATTTACGATCCACATGATGGATGATCATAACCATGATTTCAACACAATCATTCACTTTTTGAGCACAGGCTATGCACTTGAAGGAATTCCAACTAATCAGAAGAAACACTTAGTCGTCAGAGCTGCTGATTATAAATTAATTGCGGGACATCTGTACAAGTTGGGCGCGGATGAACTATTGCACTACTGTGTATTTTACTATGAATGACCCTGGGTTATGAGTGAAGCACATGCTAATGTTGCAGAAGGACACTACACAGGAAAAGAAACTGTGCACAAGATATTGCAAGAAGGATTATGGTGGCCAACCATACACATGGTTACTAAAATATTTTGTAGGCGATGCAATATCTGCCAAAGAAAAGGAAAACCATCGCATCATGATGAGATGTCTCTTACACCACAGATAACACTACAAGCCTTCGATAAATGTGTTGTTGATTTTATAGGTCCAATCAGTCCTCTAGGGAAAAGGACTGGCGCACGCTACATTATCACTGCGACGAACTACTTAACGAGATGGGCTAAAGATATGCCTATTAAATATTGCACCACTACGACTGCGGTGAAGTTTTTGTTTGAAAATGTAGTCACCAAATTTGGGTGTCCAAAGATACTACTAAGTGACCAAGGTACACATTTTGTTAACAAAGTGATTATTGAACTGACTGCAGAGTTTCAGATCCAGCATAAGAATGTTAGAATTTTATCATTTAAGCTAGCATTATTTTAGGATCTTATCTGAGAGAATAACATGCATAGCAATAAACACAAGAAACAAGAGACACAAAGAATTTTCCTTGTGGAAACCATAAAAGAGAAAACCCTGCAACTTCCTCAGAGATAGAATGAGCACCAATGGCAGCAGTAAAACCCAAAAACATAAAGATGATCTCCATAGCTTCTCTCTCTCTCTCAGTCACTTGAGAGGACTATTTCTCTCTCACTCATGCACCCCAATAACTGAGTGTGTGTGATAAATAGAGTCTCACTCTCTATTTATATTATTTCATTCACTTAATGTCCACTCCAACATGTTGGCCTCACTTAACAATTACTTACTAGAGCTGACATCTCTAGGAGAGTCTAGTAACCCTAGTTCCCCACAACTATGGGGACTTTTCCCTCCGATCAACAACGAGGGTTAACCTTGACACAATTGTGGGGACTATTGCCCCGACTTACAATGGAGGGCTAACCTCAATGACTTTACATGACTTGTTTACATTATTCAATATCCCAATTGGAACATCAAGGCATGACATGACTCAATTACATTATAGATACTTCCCAAAATAAACATCGGGGTATAATACATCAGATGTACAAGTGAATACATTCCGAAGTTACAAACACATCAACACTCCCTCTTAATTAGGAAGGTATTCTCTCGACATAATTTATTAGCACAAGTCTTCTTCTCTGTATCATCTGGATCATCATCAAGTCATCTTTATCTTCAAGTCATATTCATATTCAAGTCATCTTCATTGTCAAGTCATGTTCATCGTCAAGTCATCTTCATTGCCAAGTCATCTTCATCAAGTCTGGATCATCACAGGATCTGGATCATCACTAGATAATCGAGTCTAGATCATCACTTGATCTGGATCGTCACTACTGGATCATCATTAAGTCTGGATCATGACTTGATCTGGATTGTCACTGCTGGATCATCATCAAGTCTAGATCATCACTTGAACTAGATCGTCACTGTTGGATCATCATCAAGTCTGGATCATCACTTGATATAGATCATCATTAAAGCTGGATCATCACTGAATCATCATCATCATTACTAATTCTATTATCTCAATCAGATGGTGCTATCTCTTCATTCTTCTCATCACAATAAGTTCTATAGAGCCGGCCCTTTTTCATGCTGGTTGTAGGCCTAGCCTCCATGTAGGTCTTCTTCAGTACTTATATCTGACCCTAAGTCAGAATGGCCCACCCAACACTTACATTTGACCTCATATTATCAAAAAGGCATGCCCAACACTCACATCTGACTTCATCTTGTCAGAAAGGCCCAACACTCACATCTGACCATGTGTAAACATATCACGCCAGCATGGCTCAGCACTTATATCTGACCATGTGTGAACACATTGCATCAGAATGGCTCTGCTCTTACATCCGACCATGTGTGAGCACACCACATTGGAAGGTCTCTGCACTTACATCTGACCATGTGTGAGCACACCACATTGGAAGGTCTCTGCACTTACATCTGACCATGTGCAAACACACTGCATCAGAAGGGCTCTGCTCTTACATCTGACCATGTGTAAACACATCGCACCAGAATGGCTCTCAGTCCCAGACTGAGGATTCCTGGTAACTGACCAGGTGCCAACATTCTCCCACAAAATGGAATCTCAGTACCAAGCTGAGTATTCCTGCTAACTGACCAGGTGCCTCCATTCCAAGAATGGCATTCATCACTTATATTTGATCATGTAGGAACCAATCCTACAGTCACATTAGAATGGCTCAGCACTCACATATGACATGGAAGAAACCAATCCTCTCACCATGATAGAATGGCTCAGCCCTTACATCTGACCATGGAAGGAAACAATCCTCTCACCATGTTAGAATGGCTCACTCACGCATCACTTCCCCTTGGAGGGAACCTCAATCTGGAGAACACCAAGCTTCTCCCTGGAGTACTCAAACTTCACTTTGGCCATTTCTAGCATAGAATCATATCAGGGCTGATTACGTTCAAGGATAACCTGCTAGCTTTGCTAGGACTGATTACATCTAAGGACAACCTATACATCTGTTTACATTTGAGCAACCTATGAGCTTTGCTAGGATTTATGCTTAGGAAACCAGTCTCACCGACTATGCTAGAGCTCCCTCTTTTGAGACATCTTGATCTGGATCACATACTGGAGCTTCATTTCTCCTCTCTGCATCATACAAAAAATGAAAGTCACATCAAGTAAATCAAATAGTAGTTTTCAAAAGAAACATACTACCTCCCAAATAGGAAGTGGAAACATCTTTTGCCTCAGCTTTACTCAACGCCATGCAGGAATCCATAATGCCAAACCAAGAGATCACACTTGATCCCATACTAAATTAGCACCTTGAAGTGCTCTTCCTATCAATGGCATTTCCTGCCCGATATGAATCCTCATAACCCTCTAGGTTAATCTTCTGATTTTCCTCATACTTGAGCCCATAATCAACTGTACCCTTAAGGTACCTCACTGCATGCTTTGCAACCATTAGGTGAACATGTCTCAATGTGTTCACAGCAAAGTAAATATCTGGTCTTGTATTTGTCAGGTAAATCATCTGATGATACATCGTAGCGTCAATCGTCTCTGATGAAGCATTACTCAATAGCTTCAGGTTTGATGCCATAGGTGTGGTCATGGAATTGTAGTCCATCATCCTGAACCTCCTCAAGATCTCTAATGCATACTCCCCTTGTCGACAACTCCATGCCTACAACATAGTGCATCATCACCAAGTCCTTTATCTTGAACTCGACAGCAAGTCTTCTTCTTGCAAATTTAATGAGTTCCTCTTTTTGTCAGGAAAAATTCATCGACATATAATAGGAGCATCACCGGTATTCCGCCTTCAACCTTGAATTAAAGGTTGGAATCCTCTTTACTCTTAGTAAAGCCTAGAGCCATCAGTAATCTATCCATCCTATCGTACCATGTCGAACCTCAGGATATTCTACAGTCAGTCCCTCTGAAGTAGGGCATCATTGTCCCTCTATCTTTCGTATTATATGCACTGAAACATTCTGTACCGAAGTGACAAGTAGCTTCCTCTGCTACTAATATTCTATGTATCCATCTAGGATCATTGGATACCAAGATCCTCTATCTTGAACTTTTTCAAAAGTTCTTCTTGCACTCATCTGTGATCTTGTCATCCTCTATAGACTTTCATCTTCAACCTTGTAGCAAAGGTTCAGGTCTTCATTAAGATCCTCATGTATGTGTTATCCCATGGGTGTCTTCTGAGCTCATACAAGGCCTTCTTTCATTTGCACACATGATTCTTCCTGTCATGTGTATTTCTAGTGGCTACAAATGTCTCTTTGTATTCTATGCCTTGTGCTACGAATATTACCTTGTATCCCGTGATGTTTCTATATACTGCATGATGGAACTACGAACTTCTCTTCAGGTCTCTATATTGCATCCTAGACATCATTCTTCTTGAACTGGTACACTCCTTCCCTTTCTTCTTAGCTACTTCTTGGAAGGTTCTTCATCAATGATGTCACTCAACAGTGTTACATAACTGCACTATGTCTGAGAACTCTTCTTTGAAAGTATCATCATATTATTCTTCATATTGGATTCTTTATTGAACCTTCGTCACTTGTTCTTCGGAACAAGTCTCATCCTTCTTTGCTTGTAGGTGATTGTACGCGATATTTCCTACAAGTCAAATGCACTAGTTGTATGGTTAGAAACATTTCATAATGCATATTCATAGTGGCAAATTCTTATGCATAAATATATGATCATGCAACTATTTTAGCCAATACAACATTTATCCATACCTCACAAAAATTTTTCTAGATGCCTTCCATCTCCACCAGGACAACATTGAGATTGTGCACTAATCCAATATGTCAGCAAAGAGGTTTCATTCTAGATAAGTAGCAATGGAGATTTTTATGGGACCATGAGCTACTTACCCATCACATGCATATTAGTAGTATACTGTCATTAATGCAAACATTCTATCATGCATAATACTTCAACTGAATATAAACAAATTGCATAACAAAAACAATATCATAAAATGACAAATGAATACTTATCTTTATTTGTTTTATGGGTAGACTCCTTCTTGATTCTTCTGCTTCATCATCTTCTTCATTCATGACTTCATCATTTCTTATCCAAATGCTCAATATGGATAAGAGGTTCTTTAAGAATTGATTCCTTCATATTCCTCATCGCTTGAGGTATCTTCTTTGGATGGTGAGAGCTTGATATTCAGTTGCTCCCATCTTCTCTTCTCTTATTATGAGTTGAGCTTCTTCTTCTTCCCAGAGTCTGCTGAAAGTAATCACTTCCTTCTGGCACACATTCCTCAAATGAATGAATCCCATGATCCTGGGAGGCCATTCAAGGTAGTTATCAGAACTTCTGCATTCTCCACTTCTTCTTCTACCACTTCAAGTTGTTCTTTGATTTGAGAGACCCTTGTAAAGTATGACTGTATGGTCTCTGCATTCTGGATCTTCACATTCTTCAACTGGTTTCTTAAGGTCATATTTTGATTTATGTTCTTCCCTTCAAATATATTGGTCAAGGAATAAAAAATCTTTGGTGTATTTAGGGAAGACACTTGTGGTACAAGTTGACATATGATTGAATTAGCAATGATATTTTTGGCCTTGACCAAGTTCTTCTGGTGTAAGGCTTTTAGCCTCATCTCCCTCTGGAACTGGAACCTCTCTTCTTATGTAGGTGTCCAATTCATTTTCTTCAGAGAGATCATATACTTCCATGCTTGGAAGTTCTCAACTTCAACAAGATTATAATCAAGCTGATGTGATAGATCATTTTGAAATTAGAACCTCAAATAAAAAATAGCAAAATATTAGATCTTACTGATTTGAGGTGTCCATCCTGGTTCCAACACTGGCTGATCTAGGGTTTGTCAGAGAAACCCTAATTTTCAAAACTTGGAATATTTAAGATATGATTGGATAGAAATATGGAACTCGTCAAGGTGATCTTTCCAATGTACTCCTTTTATGAAAACAATGGAGGGAGGCTCCCGGAATAGGAAGCCCTAGTTTTCCAATTTCTTTTGCAGAAATTCCTGATACTGTTTCTATGGTATCTCCGTAATTACTACTCCTTTGTGTCTAAAATTTTTCACCAAGGTAGCCTCTCTTGTCCCTGTTCCAACATCATAGGTTTCATTAGAATTGGTTTTACCAATTGGGACTTATGATCATTTTCCCAAGGTGACCTGTTTCAGGACTATTCAACATAGTGAAGTTGTACGGACTTCCATGTGTCACTGTTTCCTCTTCTGGGTCTAAGACTCAGACCACAAAATGTACAGTCCGTTACCTTTATATAAAATGTTCATAAATTTAATTTGGAACTTTGAAGCCCGAGATATAACAATTCTCCCCAGATGTCATGTTTATGGATGAATCTTGGAATAGGTTGGAACCGTAACCTAGAGGGATCATATATCCTAGAATATAGAGAATATGAGGCTTATCTTTGGAAACAGTGTAAATCAGGATTATATCTTCAAATTGCAAAAGTTTAAACTCTTGATCCTTCTCCAATCCTGAGATATAATGAATGTACCAAAACTTATCAGTTTTAGTATTTTAGGCCCTCTTGCTTGAGGGTAATCGCATTGTTACTATCTTTGATTAGACAGATCTCCGTGGCCCTTGCTATGAATGAATTAGCCATTTTAGCTTCAATTTTCTCTTGAAATATGATTAAACTATATCCTACTTCATGATATGTTTGTTCCAAATCATTTATATCGTTCTACATCCTGTCTGTTTTTAACAGATCGCTTCTCATTCTTGTTATATCGGCAGCTTCGCAACGACAAAATATACTCTCCAGCTGTTGGCGTCAACCTTTTAATTCAAAAAAGAGGACCGTTACGTACTTATTATATTTTAATAAATCCGAAATATAAATCAGAATAGTTTTAGATATACAGATCGAGAGTAGAAAGAATTTATCAAATAAGAAATTATGTATATCTCGGATTAAGTTTATGTTGACATCTGGTACAGATTATCATAAGAAAGTGGTTGTTGATAATTTTTAGGAATAGTTTAGTTAGTCAATTTTTTTAAGTCTAATACTTAAGTAGTAGAGGTTAGTAGTTCAATTCTTAGAGTTACCACCACATAAAGATTAAAACAAAGTAGTGGGTGATATATATCAGAAAGATAAATCAGAAATATAAATCAGAATAGTTTTAGATTTACAGATCCAGAGAATAGAAAGAATATATAAAACAAGAAATTATGGATGTCTCCGACCAAGTTTATATTAACATCTGGTACAGATTCTCATAAGAAAGTGGTTGTTGATAATTTTTAGGCATAGTTTAGTTAGTGGGTGTTTTGAAGTCCAAGACTTAAGTAGTAGAGGTTAGAGGTTCAATTCTTAGAGTTACCACATGAAAATTAAAACAAAGTAGTGGTTGATATATATGATATCATACTAAAATGGTTGATGGTTTGGATGTTCACTTTATATTCCATTTTTTTTAAGGTTTCATTATGATTGACCATTGAAAGCAATTGTAAAATTTAAAAGATCATTAAATAAATAAAAAAATGTAACTGTTAAAATAATAAAAGGGATGGAAATAAGTTAGAAAATGTAACCATTGGAATAATAAGTAAAAATGATCATGGATGAAACTAAGTTATTTATTATTCCAACGGTTACATTTTCTAACTTATTTTCATAAATTACCTTGCATCATTTTAATTTATTATTTCCATGGCTCCCTAGAACGGTTGAAAACTCAACACAATTAAATATCTAGAAGATAACAATTATGATAAATTGTAAAAATATTTATACTTAAATAGGGTTGGTCACGTTTGATTATGTTTGACTTTTGTTGACCATTATAGGTTATGGTTGACAATGCTTGATTGTGATTTTAGTAATGATATTTGATTATATAGTTGAGTTTAATTGACCCTTGATCACCATATTTAGCTATAATTTACTATATTAACCATAACTAAAAAGATAACTCTATATAACCAAAAAGGTATATATAAAAAAAAAAACTATTTCATAAAGAAACAAGACAGATACTTTTTCTAAAATTTAAGACACTTAAAAATTAGAGCTCCCAAAACTTAGGTTACTTACACTCTTCTTCTAGAACTTAACAAAGTACCCTAACTTTTATGGGCTCCATTGTGACCTTATATTTAATTTGTATGAAGCTTTGATGTGATTAGTATTTGTAAATGTTAAGTCATTATGTGGTGATTAAATGTTTTCCAAGGTATTTTTTATTGGTTTTTGAATTATTCTATAGATTGAAGGTGTATGAGTTTTAATGGGCTAATCCATTTAGTATCAAAATTATTTATGAATTGAAAATTTAAAGTAGTTCTTAAATGTGTAAGTTTTAATGGGTTAATGTGTTCAACACCATAAGTATTTATTATATTCAAATTTAAAGTAATGCTAATAAAAAACTTTTAATAGAGAGAGACTCGTAGTGGACAATCATGTTTTTCATATTAAACACATAGTAGCAAAGCATTTGTTATTTTTATTTTCTCTTCAGACTAAAATCATCAAACAATGTAGTTAAATGAATAGAAAGGAAACATATTTATCTCTCCACATTTTGATTGCCATATAGTTTAATCGACACCCTTGAAATTCTCAACAAAGAAAGGGATTATACAAATAAGATGCTAATAAACAAGCCTTAAGTGTATTCAAGTCTTTTTCTTATTCCAAGGAATTGTTCCAAAATAATGTGTAGGCTTGTGATCCATTGTTTATACAAATTTCTTCCTTTAAATTCATCAGTATTTAATCTTTCTAGTTGAATGGGAATGACTCAAAAATTTCCTAGTTATTTAATTATGCATTAAATGTATATATCATAATCCCAAAACTTAAAGATTTTTATGATTTAAAAAATTGATAAATGTTGGATGTTTGAAAACTTAAGATCCATACAAAATTAAGTAAAAAAACAACATATAAATTAAATTATACTATATTACATATAATAATTTCAGAGTAAAGTATTTCATAAATAATTTCAGCTAAGTAAACTAATTTTATTGTTATGATGTTTTCCATATTTTAAGTTTATTTCAAAAATATTGGGATGTTTTTTTGGAACTAAATGTCTCTATCATATAACTCAGTAAAAATCCATGTAAAAGTAGAAAACCCATTTACACATTGAGAACCCTCCATTAAATGAGAGACGTGCATGTTCATATTAGTTAATATGTACATGCAAATTAAAAATAAAATAGAGCAGTACATATTAGTGAATTTTTCATCTAGTAGACTCCATCAAAGGGTGTTAATGCTTCATTTCTTTTCATTGTGAACTTCAATATTAAACCTTAAATATTACATATACTACCATCGAGACTGTCAATAGTCGAAAGGTTTGATGCCATAAATCATCCTCTTAACCTACACATTGGCATTAACGACTCAGAACTATGGCTTAGAAGGATGAGGTAATGGAAGAAAACACTTACATTCTATAATGAATAATGTATGGATTAGTAAAATGTGAGGACGATAAAAAAAATAAGTGTGATCCCTAGAGTTAATACACAATGATGAATATTATGGACTCATGCACAATCATGGACTCCTTTAAAGACACTTTAGATGCCACATGATACTGGAATAAATGGGAAACTCTGACTTTAGGTGACAATTAGGGGTACTTCCCTAACTTATTTGAATATGAAGTAAAAAGAGAAAAGATAGGTAATTGAATCAAATTTCATAATATATAGCATTTATGCAGAGAAAATGTGTGTAAATGATTATAAAATTAGTTTCCATGAAAGTGGGTTTTCAAATTTTCAGCACATCTTAACATATATGTTTGTGTGGGTGCATCAATATATGAGGTAAATGATGTCCATTTGGGATAAAATATTGCAGACATATAAAGGACATATGGGCCTAGTGCAACACTATTTATTCGAAATTTTTCATGAATTATTTTTATTATTATTAATTATTGAAGTCAGAAAAGCTTGAAATTAAAACCTTATGTGCAGGTGCAACACTTTAGGGGCAAAAATTAATGAAATCCTTAATTTCATAATATAAGATCATAGATCTTGATCTCGTCTAGTGCACCATATAGTTTTTTTGCGAAATGGTGATGGAAATCAAAAGTTATATAACAAACAATCGATATATGTATTTTCAAAAACTGACGTGTGTCCTTTAGAAAAAAAATTATAAATAAATAAAACATAGTTTTGAAGGAAAAAATTACATATTCAGAATCATCATTTCGTACTATACAATATCTTACATTTTCATAAAAAAATATTATGTATGTCATATCAAAACACGCCATCTAAACTGAGCATATTGATAGAGTTCTAAAAGACAAGCAATAGCCCTGGTTGATTTGTCCTAGCCAATAGGTTCAATATTCCGAAGCTGCTTCCAAACCTAATGCCAAACCTTAATCCCGCCAATTATTTAAATTTTAAAATAATGCATATGCGATATAACACATATGCGATAGAGATTATTCTTATCACATATGTGATATGAATAAGCTATATCGCATATGCATTATAGCTTGTTCATATCGCATATGTGATATAACACATATGCGATATAGCTTATTCATATTGCATATGCGATATCAATATGCTATAATGTGGATGCGATATATAGAATTATGTTTAGAGCTAATTTATGTGGCATGGATTTTAGATTCACAATGTCACTAGCTACTTCAAAATTGTGTGGGTGGTGGGTTCCCACTATAGATTACTTCATGGAAGTTCTCTAATGTCGCTAGCATAATTGACCTAGGTAAATTCTAATGGTGCTACAGGTAAATTTTAATTAATTTGTTTTTGTCCTAATGCATCATTGTTCATCACCCTCATTCTCATCATCATCACCACCCTCATCCTCCTCCTCCTCATCATCACCCTCATCCTCATCCTCATCCTCATCCTCATCATCATATAGTCATCATCATCCTCCTCCTCATCATCATCATCATTGTTCACCAACATCAATATCACCATCACCCTCATCAGCTTCATCATCATCATCATCACCCTCATCCTCATCAGCTTCATCGTCACCCTCATCCTCATCATCATCATCACCCTCATCCTATTCATCATCATCATCATCACCCTTATCCTCATTAGCATCATCATGGTCATCATCATCATCCTTATTATCATCATCATCATCATCATCACCGTCATCCTCATTAGCATCATCATGGTCATCATCGTCATCATCATCATCATCATCATCACCCTCACCCTCATCTTCATCCTCATCCTCATCATCATCACCCTCATCCTCATTAGCATCGTCATGGTCATCATCGTCATCATCATCATCATTATCACCCTCATCCTCATCCTCCTCCTCCTCCTCCTCATCATCCTCCTCCTCCTCCTCCTCATCCTCATCACCCTCATCCTCATCAGCTTCATCATGGTCATAATCGTCATCATCATCATAATCACCATCATCATCCTCATCCTCATCATCATCATCATTATCATCAACCTCATCATCATCACCCTCATCCTCCTCCTCCTCCTCATCACCCTCATCCTAATCATCATCATCATGTTCATCATCATCATCACCATCATCACCATCATCATCATCACCCTCGTCCTCATTAGCTTCATCATGGTCATCCTCATCATCATCATCATCATCACCATCATCATCCTCATCCTCATCAACCTCATCATCATCGTCAACCTCATCATCATCATCACCCCCATCCTCATCCTCATCATCATCACCCTCATCCTCATCATCATCATCATCATGGTCATCATCATCATCATCATCATCAACATCACCCTCATCTTCCCCCTCCTCCTCCTCCTCCTCCTCCTCATCCTCATCATCATCATCATCACTCTCATCCTCATCAGCTTCATCATGGTCATCATCATTATCGTCAACCTCATCATCATCATCACCCTCATCCTCCTCCTTATCATCATCACCCTCATCATCATCATCATCATCATCATCATCATCACCCTCATCCTCATCAACATCATCATCATCCTCATCCTCATCCTCCTCATCATCATCATCACCCTCATCAGCATCAACTTCATCATGGTCATCATCCTCATCCTCATCCTCATCCTCATCATCACCCTCATCCTCCTCCTCCTCCTCATCACCCTCATCCTCGTCCTCATCATCATCATCATCATCATCATGGTCATCATCATCATCACCCTCATCCTCATGGTCGTCATCATCATCATCATGGTCATCATCATCATCACCCTCATCCTCATGGTCGTCATCATCATCATCATGGTCATCATCACCATCCTCCTCCTCCTCCTCATCACCCTCATCCCCATCATCATCATCATAGTCATCATCCTCCTCATCATTCCGATCATCCCCATCATCATCTTCATTGTCACCCTCATCCTCATCATCATCATCGCCCTCATCAGCATCATTCATCACCCTCATCCTCACCATCATCATCATCTTCATCGACAGCCTCATCCTCATCATCATCATCATATTCATCATCCTCCTCCTCATCACCATGATCCTCATCATCATCTTCATCATCACCCTCATCCTCATCCTCATCATCACCCTCATCCTCATCATCATCAACCTCGATCCTCATCATCATCGTTCATCACCCTCATCCTCATCATCATCAACCTCGATCCTCATCATCATCGTTCATCACCCTCATCCTCATCATCATCAACCTCGATCCTCATCATCATCGTTCATCACCCTCATCCTCATCATTATCATCATGGTCATCATCATCATCATCATCATCATCGTCGTCGTCATCATCATCATGGTCATCATCATCATCATGGTCATCATCTTCATCGACATCCTCATCCTCAACATCATCAACATCCTCATCCTCATCATCATCATCATCATAATCCTCATCCTCCTCCTCATCATCATCATCACCCTCATCCTCAGCATCATCATCATGGTCATCATCATCATCATCATCATCATCATCATGATCATCACCCTCATCCTCATCCTCATCATCATAGTCATCATCCTCCTCCTCATCACCATCATTGTTCACAATAATCTTCATTGTCACCCTCATCCTCATCATCATCACCATCCTCGTCATCATCATCATCATCATCATCATCATCACCACCATCATCATCCTCATCATCATCATCATCATCATAATCATCACCCTCATCCTCATCATCATCATCACCCTCCTCCTCCTCCTCCTCATCATCATCATCATCCTCATCGTCTCCATCGACACCCTCATCATAAACATCATCAACATCCTCATCCTCATCATCATCATCATCATCATCATAATCCTCATCCTCCTCCTCATCATCACCCTCATCCTCATCGTCATCATCATGTCATCATCATCATCATCACCCTCATCCTCATCATCATCATCATAGTCATCATCCTCCTCATAATCACCATCAGTGTTCACCATCCTCTTCATCATCACCCTCATCGTCATCATCATCACCATCCTCGTTGTCATCATCATCATCATCATCATCATCATCACCATCCTCGTCATCATTATCATCATCATCATCATCATCATCATCACCCTCATCCTCATCATCATCATCACCCTCCTCCTCCTCCTCCTCCTCCTCATCATCATCATCCTCATCCTCATCGTCTTCATCGACACCCTCATCCTCAACATCATCATCATCATCATCATCATCATCATCATCATCACCCTCATCCTCATCATCATCATCATGGTCATCATCATCATCATCATCATTATCATCATGATCATCATTGTCATCATCCTCCTCATCATCACCATCATTGTTCACCATCATCTTCATCGTCACCATCATCCTCATCATCATCACCATCCTTGTCATCATCATCATCACCATCATCCCTCATCCTCATCATCACCATCACCCTCATCCTCATCATCATCATCATAGTCATCATCCTCCTAATCATCACCATCATTGTTCACCACCATCTTCATCATCACCCTCATCCTCATCATCATCATCATCATCATCACCCTCATCCTCATCATCACCATCACCCTCATCCTTATCATCATCATCATAGTCATCATCCTCCTCATCGTCACCATCATTGTTCACCATCATCTTCATCATCACCATCATCCTCATCATCATCACCATCCTCGTCCTCATCATCATCATCATCACCATCCTCATCATCATCATCATCATCCCTCATCCTCACACTAGTACAAAATGAGGAATTAGCTACTAGGTGACTCAAATTTCTAGTCACCATAGGTTTTTCAAGTGATTTACTACTAAATATGAGCAATTTTGATTGACCCAACTATAAACGACTAATTTAGTCACCAATTAACAAATATGACTAGATAATAAGTGACAGAGTTAAAAATGACTAAAATAAATGACTAATTTAGTCACGGCATAAAAAATGACTAGCTAGAAGAATATGAATTAGTCATTTATGTAAGTCATTTTTAATTGTGTCATGGAAAATTGCAAATTTGGCAATGAAGTGTAATTTTTGTAAGTTGTCTACCTTCTATTAGTAATATTAGTGCCATGCACCTTGATCTTCAGAGATCCAACAAAGCAATTGCATAAATTTTCTCTTGACCATCTTTATCCCTGCTGCATCATTGAAGCAAACCCGGTTAAGCACGTTCCAAAGGAAAATTATGTTCCTATGTCAATTATGAATTAGGTACTAGAACTAGTACCGTATTGTTACCTAGATAGAAGCATCAAAGCCCTACATCCCCTCGAGAACAGGCCATTCGAATGCACCTCCTCCACGTAGACTTACCAAATGCATCCAATGCATGGCCAAAAAAACACGTCAACTTCATATTTCTAGGCTGAAGGTATCGTTCGACCCTCGCTCCCTTGTTTTTGCACTTGATACCCTATTTTTGTAGACAATAAGTTGGTTCAAGATCTTGTAGTGACCAGCCGGAACACTTCAAAGGTATGGTTCTTGCCGCTCTGATTGTGTTCATCACTCCAATCAATAACCAATTGTTATGGTTTTTTACAAGTCTCAATGCTGCTGAAGTTACTGCTTCTAGTACTTTACATTTGCAATTATCACCATCTCCAGCCTATGCGCTCATAACCATATGCATTTTGAGCTTTCAACCTGGGAAAAGCATGAACACCCTCCTCACACCATCTTGCAATGCCACTATTTTCAAAGGTCACTGGTTTTTGCACATCGACATTCCTCACACACTCCAAAGGAAAACTGAAGCAGACATTAGAAGAAGTGATTAAACTTTGCAAGGAGGTTTACTTGTTTCTTAGATTGTGGCAAGTTTTATGTAATGGAACAAAGATTATGCCCCAAAAGTTTAAAAGATTCAAATCATCCAGGTGTTGGAATCCGATACCATATATGGATTCTTTGATGGGGCCGAGCAGGATGGAAATTGTGGTATTGGCATG
>LPNX010008157.1:789696-859665 GCA_001517045.1 Pseudotsuga menziesii | reverse complement strand
TCTTCACTTATGTAAGTACTCAAACATAATCATGATTACTGAAGGTCGCTTTACCTGCTTCTAGTTTCTCCATTCTGGTTTTGTCTTGGACTGTTTTAGGTTGTATTTACATGACAACTCTCTGGAGCCCTGCTATTTTTTGTCTCACACTTATTTTGTCTTTTCCGAATTTTTGCTTTCTACATGTTGATGGGTAGAATCCCTCTCATTTATTTTTGGATATTGCAATGTTTTGCCCAGGGCTTCAATATTGTCTTCTATCCTACTTTGAAGGGTATTTTACATCAACAACTATGATGTAATTTTGATTCTTATGAATAACAAATTATATATTTTTTTACAATGAAAAAAAAACCATTAATATAGAAAGATTCCACCACATTTCTTTCTATATTTAGAAAAACAATTTAAAAAGCTATATTTTAACAAAATATATAATTTATATTTCAATAAATAGAGATTCCATAATTTTTTCATTTACACCTTGGAAAAAACACAATTTAAAACAACCTATTTTGACAAATATATAATATATATTTTTATGTATAAATTTGTTTCCATTTTTCTTGTTTAACCCGTGCTTTAGGTTGTTTCCTTTTTAAGTTTCAGATTGAATTGCTTTATGTTGTTTCCTTTTAAAACTTTTGTCCACTTTGGATTGAATAGGGAATGGAGAGAACCAACAATGGTAGGAGGGAAATCACAATCACAATCTTTTCATTTCAGCATTTATGGCATTTCTGCTTCTGCAATTTCCTCTCTTCTTTCCATGGCCATGTAATTTCCGCTTGCTGGTCCATCTTCTCGCCTTTCAAGATGGATAATATCTTCTCGTTTGGTGTGTTGTGTCTTTCTTGAATCTAGATGTCAGTGTTTGAGTCTCAAGAGTAGGCATCTCTTCCTGCGTCTATTTGTGATAGAGATCGGTGGTCACCTCGAGGGAAAATGGATTAGGTGGTTGGATATGATTCTTTCTATGATATTTATTTACGGTCGTACGCCTGTTTTCTCCCCATTTGTCTTTTTTTTCATTTTTTATGCTATTTCTGGAGGGAACAACGTACAAGACCATGCTATGATCTATAATGGCTATGATTTAGAGAGGCTCGTTCCCATCATTATAGAACCAGTGGGGTTCTCTTGCAAATATCGCTATTACGTCTCCCCTCCTCACTCAGCTCACCTTTTCACTTGAGTCCTCTTCTTCTTCTTCTTATTACTTCTCTGGGCTCTCTAATTTATGCCCTAAGTGCCCTCATAATGAAGAATTATCACTGAAAGTTTCTAGAAACCTCGGGAAAACAATACCCAGTTTTCCCTCACCTGCACAGATATATCTATGTTATGTAGAAGCAATTATAAATTTTTTTTTTTTGTAATCATGTGAAATACATAAACATGCATTCACCTACCTCGGGAAAGGTAAACCAACTCAAGAGTGTTAGGATATTGTGGAATTGACATGGCATTGCTTCCAATCATCTTTCTGTAGAAGGAAACAGTTGCACACTCTAATTCCTCATTGTCTTCTATGGTGGGAAACTCGAAGGTTACACGTTTTTCATAGGTAAGAGCAAGAGAAGCAAAGGTAAAACATTGGGTAGGATGGATTGAGCTTCCCTGAACTTAAATAGATTGGTGAAATCTCGTGAATAAAAACACTATTTTGGGTTTATGAGTATAGGACAGTCGAAGGTCAAGAATCAGACTCTCAACTCTCCAATTCTATGCTTCAGTGTCTCCCTAATTTATATTTCCTCCAAAAGATTATGCAGAGCTAAGATGTTGACTTGGTTGTCGTGAATTTACAGGTATGTATAGCATTTTATACATCCCCAATAACACACCCAGTCACCCCATCACTCCCACCAGATGAGATTAGGACCGATGGTGGCCCTTGCCCTCTTTCTATCAAGCGAGTGATTTCATACCCTCACCCCCACCATTGGCCAAGAAGATATATGTCCCCTCATGTCTCCAACAGATGACAAGAGATTTTCTCCAGATGAGAAAGTATTCCCCATTAAATAAATACCCCATTCACCATGAGTCACCATCGCGCCGGACCCCGTTAAATCTAAATACCCTTGGAACCTTCAACACAGACCCCAAAAAGCTTAGCAAGAGAGACAAGGAAAATAAAATGGATTGCTTTCTTTTCTTTTACTTTCCCAACTTAGGGCGGTCAAGGTTAACCCAATGATGAGCCCCTGAACGGTTAGCGGCGTAAAATTATTAAACCTATCGAAACACCATATGCGAGAGAGATATAATATATGTTTCTGAGTTGCCATGATAGTTATATTATATTGAGTGAGTTCAAGTTCCCACCAGAAAATCTATTTATTGATTACAGAAAGCCTAGTTGGAACAAATAGGGCGGGGTGGGGAGAATGATGGAGCCGAGTCACCTGATCGATCAATTTATGCATGCCTAATTGCTTCTATCCTCTGATTGAGGAGGAGAGATTTCTTACTTGGACTGGTGCAACTTACACTAGCTTCCGAAAATACTATATGGCAGAGACGATTGGATTCGAACCAATACTAAGAAAGCAAACCAGCTTTCGTCTCTTGTCCTCCTCCTCATTATAGTACTTTACCATCCAATTTTGAATCATACAAGTCCATATCAATTTATTAGGGCCTGTTTTGCTATGAAAGAATGCTAAAGGAACAAATATATAATCAGTGTGGTTGGTAGGCTTGAAAGGTCTAACAAACTATCCCAAAAGGCTAAAGGTTCCTGACTCCTTCCTTCTTATTTCTGGGGTATCTCGGAACTAGCTTCTCGGATTTATAAATTACAACCGGATAATACCGAAGCTTTCCTTCGTCTGGTTAAAAATTCAATTCCATTACCAGCATCTCACCTATTGAAGATCGAAACCCTGCACTAGATGATTATATATATATAACACAAAACAACATAAAAATAAACAATATAAATGCTCGAACACACATATATATTATTGTAAAACATATATATAAAATAAAACTTATGGTACAATATAAAATAAATGAAATAAAATATAAAATATACCATATAATATGTACTATGTAGACTAATAAAATGATCATTGGAATATGACCAAAATACCTCCAGCGCAAACCCAAACATACGACCAAACTCTTCTTGAGTTCATTCATAGAGGATTATGAGAAGGAAATGGCTTATGAGAAAGCTAAGATGACCTGCACAAATCTTTGTAAGTTTATTGTTTTAATTTTTTGCACTGGATCAGTGGAACGGATCGAATAGCCAATAGGATTAACGTAATAGATATTTTTCTTTGACTGTAGAGGGATTTCTTCAAAGCAGTGCGGACAACAGCTTCATTGAGAAAATTGAGGCGCATAAATTGTGAAAGCATCAAGCTGCGCTATGAATCCCTTGTTTGTTGAGCAACTATGACTGTGTTACTCTGTTCCTGCTTCATACACAGTAAAATATATCATTCCAGAATCAACATTATCTGAATTCATGGTGAATTCCTCCCCAAATTACCTAAGTATGAAGAATTATGTTGAATTCGTGGAGATTTCCTACTCGGATTATCTAAATAGACGTTTGACGCCAAATATTGTCTGTTGGCAAGAAGCCATGAGGGTTTGGTGGGTTTTGGGAGGAAAATAGTTGTGAATTTGGTCTAAGAGGTGCTTTTGGTGTTTTGGGTATTTATCGGGTCACATTGATGCTCGTCGAGGAATTGTCATGCTTAGAAACCATTACCGAGGGTTTAGAATTTGGGTATTTGTTTTCGAGCTCTTCCATGGATAGAAGGGCATTCGAGAGAGCTTGGAGGCTCTTAAAGAGGTGGGTGATGAATTGCAGGTTGGTTTCTTGGTTTTATTTGGAAATTTAGCTCATGCATGTTAATCTTGGTTAGCATCCTACATTTTGAATGTTCAAAATTGTCTAGCATCCTGAATCTTGATTCTTTATTGTGAATTTTGATTCCTAAATAATTCGTTTTTCAATAACTGGTAAGAAATCAGTTCTTTAGTGCCCAACAAAATGAATGACCACACCTCAAGTAACAATAGTGTTGCTACTGCTAAGTTCCTTTCCTGAAGCAAGTGTTATTGAAGCCTATGAATGTTATATGTTCACCCATCCATCCAAAAGTTCTATGTGAAGCTTTTTCATTCCCATCTCTGTGAAAGTGCAGCACCTTACTGTGCTAAAAAATTTAGGGTACTTAGAAACACTAATCACAGTTTGTTAGCGAGCTTTTTGTCTTGTCTGCCACGACTTTGACTTGATGCCAGTTTAACTCGATGCATATTTTTTTCCTGTGCATGTTTTATTTGCACGCCTGGGGCAAACATAATGACAAATAGTCAAGTTAAATTTTTAAAACATAAAGAGTATGGTTGTAACTATTGTAACTTTACATAGTATAAAGTTTGAAGTCCTCTACCTATCATGAATACTGGTTTAATTTCTCATTTAAAGGTCAATATTTTCCTTGAGCAATTCGACATAAACACATACTTCGTAGAACTTAGTCCAAGTTTTTCTATGGCATATTCTCTGATTATAGGTGTCACCTCTTTTGCAGGTACAAGCGAGTAGAGGTTCTATCATCTTTTACAAATGTTGTAAGTATGTGTTTATATACTGATTCTTTTCTTGATTTGTTAAAGAGAGCTGGATTGAGGCTGACGTTAACATCTATTAACAAAATCATTTAAGATTACACTGCAATTCCCGTGCTTCCATGTAATTAGCAGAAACACATTATCAAGATTTTTCTTTCATGCATGTGCATTGAATGTGAATAATCTATTTCTAGATTTTTTTACTTTGGATTTGTGGTGGATTGGTTTAAGTGGGAAATTAACATCCAGGAATTGCATATTGCAAATAATGGATGGTATGCTCAATGTTAGTTGAGTGATTTTTCTACTTGTTTTGTGGGTTTTCAATGTTAGTTCTTTGTTTATGTGACATTTTGTTATGTGGATTCTCAAGTACAATGCTTAATATTCGGTGGATTATCAAAATATGAATTGTTATTGATTTCCTCACATGGACAAAGTGGTTAATGGGACTGAAAGGAAGATCAACAATACAGTAAATCAAGTGAAGTAAATATATTTTGAGCAATCATTGATTATGAAACAATGTAAGATGACACAAATGAATTAAAATTAATAGTGTGTCAAAGTGGGTGCATCTTTCTCTAGTGTACCAAAAACAGACTAGATAGGTGCTAGGGTCTAGAGATTGAAAGGTTCTCCACTTGGGAAGAGTTCCTATGTGGATCTCTTCCCAAGAGGAGAGCATTTCAAGCTCTAGGCTCTAGCACTTAGAAGCTAAAAAAAACATGCATTCTAGAGCTATCTGCATCAAGACATGCATTCTTACTAGAAAAAAAGAATGCTTGTCTCGATGCAGTATAGCTCTAGAAACAATCACCTCCGACACTCATGTGTGATGAAGATGTCCCATCATGTCAGTCAACTATAGCTGTGAAGTTAACCTTTTACAGAACAAGCCTTCTTTGCAGCTATTCAAAACATTATATTACCAATATTGCACTCATTGTCCCACTTTATTCGAGTAATATACATTTATAAAATGGATTACCATGCTCCTGTGTTCAGATATTTCTCATGTTAATACAATGGAGACATTGTCCCACTTCATTTGAGTAATATATGTCTATAAAATTAATTCCCATGCTTCTATGTTAGGATATTTGTTAATACAATGGTAGTCTGTATCATGATCAATCAAAGACAAAATGAATGATTTTAAATTGCAGCTACTGTTGTGATTTTGCATTCTGTGTTAATCTATTTAGCATACAAAATTAGTTTAAAAAAATGAATATGAGATGCAAGACACAAATGCAACGGGTGTTTAATTAAACGTGATAAAAGAGAATCCAAATGTTGGCTTTCATTAATAAGTTGTTAATCAAGAGTGGATGACCTTTGGGCCATTGCTCTTAGAATTTGTTACAAACCTGGGTTAGGGAAAAACTTGGAGAGGCCAGAGTAGGACGTGGCCCAGACTGAGGAAAAATTTAGCTGACGCACAATTGGTTGTGATTCAAACTTGCAGCAGTTGAGTCAGACTTGTCTGCCATGACTTTGACTTGATGCCAGTTTAACTCGATGCATATTTTTTTCCTGTTCCAGGTTTTATTTGCAAGCCTGGATCAAACACATTGACAAATAGTCAAGTTAAATTTTTAAAACATAAAGAGTATGGTTGTAACTATTGTAACTTTACATAGTATAAAGTTTGAAGTCCTCTTCCTATCATGAATATTGGTTTAATTTCTCATTTAAAGGTCAATATTTTCCTTGAGCTATTTGACATAAACACATACTTCATAGAACTTATTCCAATTTTTGCTATGGCATATTCTCTTATTACAGGTGTCACCTCTTTTGCAGGTACAAGTGAGTAGAGGTTCTATCAGCTTTTACAAATGCTGTAAGTATGTGTTTATATACTGATGATTTTCTTGCTTTGTTAAAGAGAGCTAGATTGAGGCTGACCTTAACATCTATTAACAAAATCATTTAAGATTACACTGCAATTCTCGTGCTTCCATGTAATTAGTAGAAACGCATTATCAAGATTTTTTCTTTCATGCATGTGCATTGAATGTGAATAATCTGTTTCTAGATTTTTTTACATTGGATTTGTGGTGGATTGGTTTAAGTGAGAAATTAACATACAGGAATTGCATCTTGCAAATAATGGATGGTGTGCTCAATGTTAGTTGAGTGATTTTGCTACCTGTTTTGTGGGTTTTCAATGTTAGTTCTTTGTTTATGTGACATTTTGTTGTGTGGATTCTCAAGTACAATGCTTAAGATTTTGTGGATTATCAAAATATGAATTGTTATTGATTTCCTCACGTGGACAAAGTGGTTAATGGGAATTAAAGGAAGATCAACAATACAGTAAATTAAGTGAAGTAAATATATTTTCAGCAATCATTGATGATGAAACAATGTAAGATGACACAAATGAATTAAAATTAATAGTGTGTCAAAGTGGGTGCATCTTTCTCTATTGTACCAAAAACTGACTAGATAGGTGCTAGGGTCTAGAGATTGAAA
This sequence comes from Pseudotsuga menziesii, assembly GCA_001517045.1. NCBI lineage: Eukaryota > Viridiplantae > Streptophyta > Pinopsida > Pinales > Pinaceae > Pseudotsuga > Pseudotsuga menziesii. The sequence continues at coordinate 852,576 of LPNX010008157.1, read as the reverse complement.
GTTTCTCCACTTGGGAAGAGTTCCTATGTCGATCTCTTCCCAAGAGGAGAGCACTTCAAGCTCTAGGCTCTAGCACCTAGAAGCTAAAAAAAACATGCATTTTAGATCTATCTGCATCAAGACATGCATTCTTACTAGAAAAAAAGAATGCTTGTCTCAATGCAATATAGCTCTAGAAACAATGACCTCTGACACTCATGTGTGATGAAGATGTCCCATCATATCAGTCAACTATAGCTGTGAAGTTAACCTTTTACAAAACAATCCTTCTTTGCAGCTATTCAAAACATTATATTACCAATATTGCACTCATTGTCCCACTTTATTCGAGTAATATACATTTATAAAATGGATTACCATGCTCCTGTGTTCAAATATTTCTCATGTTAATACAATGGAGACATTGTCCCAGTTCATTTGAGTAATATATGTCTATAAAATGAATTCCCATGCTTCTGTGTTAGGATATTTGTTAATACAATGGTAGTCTGTATCATGATCAATCAAAGACAAAATGAATGATTTTAAATTGCAGCTACTATTGTGATTTTGCATTCTGAGTTAATCTATTTAGCATACAAAATTAGTTTTAAAAAATGAATATGAGATGCAAGACACAAATGCAACGGGTGTTTAATTAAACATGATAAAAGAGAATCCAAATGTTGGGTTTCATTACTAAGTTGTTAATCAAGAGTGGATGACCTTTGGGCCATTTCTCTTAGAATTTGTTACAAACCTGGGTTAGGGAAAAACTTGGAGAGGCCAGAGTAGGACGTGGCCCATACTGAGGAAAAATTTAGCTGACGCACAATTGGTTGTGATTCAAACTTGCAGTAGTTGAGTCAGACTTGTCTGCCATGACTTTGACTTGATGCCAGTTTAACTCGATGCATATTTTTTGCCTGTTCCAGGTTTTATTTGCAAGCCTGGGTCAAACACATTGACAAATAGTCAAGTTGAATTTTTAAAACATAAAAAGTATGGTTGTAACTATTGTAACTTTACATAGTATAAAGTTTGAAGTCCTCCACCTATCATGAATACTGGTTTAATTTCTCATTTAAAGGTCAATATTTTCCTTGAGCTATTCAACATAAACACATACTTCGTAGAACTTAGTCCAATTTTTGCTATGGCATATTCTCTTATTACAGGTGTCACCTCTTTTGCAGGTACGAGCGAGTAGAGGTTCTATCAGCTTTTACAAATGCTGTAAGTATGTGTTTATATACTGATGATTTTCTTGCTTTGTTAAAGAGAGCTAGATTGAGGCTGACGTTAACATCTATTAACAAAATCATTTAAGATTGCATTGCAATTCTCGTGCTTCCATGTAATTAGTAGAAACACATTATCAATATTTTTCTTTCATGCATGTGCATTGAATGTGAATAATCTGTTTCTAGATTTTTTTACATTGGATTTGTGGTGGATTGGTTTAAGTGAGAAATTAACATCCAGGAATTGCATCTTGCAAATAATGGATGGTATGCTCAATGTTAGTTGAGTGATTTTGCTACCTGTTTTGTGGGTTTTCAATGTTAGTTCTTTGTTTATGTGACATTTTGTTATGTGGATTCTCAAGTACAATGCTTAAGATTCAGTGGATTATCAAAATATGAATTGTTATTGATTTCCTCACGTGGACAAAGTGGTTAATGGGACTGAAAGGAAGATCAAAAATACAGTAAATGAAGTGAAGTAAATATATTTTGAGCAATCATTGATCATGAAACAATGTAAGATGACACAAATGAATTAAAATTAATAGTGTGTCAAAGTGGGTGCATCTTTCTCTAGTGTACCAAAAACTGACTAGATAGGTGCTAGGGTCTAGAGATTGAAAGGTTCTCCACTTGGGAAGAGTTCCTATGTGGATCTCTTCCCAAGAGGATAGCATTTCAAGCTCTAGGCTCTAGCACCTAGAAGCTGAAAAAAACATGCATTCTAGAGCTATCTGCATCAAGACATGCATTCTTACTAGAAAAAAAGAATGCTTTTCTCGATGCAGTATAGCTCTAGAAACAATGACCTCCGACACTCATGTGTGATGAAGATGTCCCATCATGTCAGTCAACTATAGCTGTGAAGTTAACCTTTTACAGAACAAGCCTTCTTTGCAGCTGTAGTGCCCCATTTTGTTAGACTCTTTTATTTTTTGACTATATTATTATTGAGGGCATTTTATCGCAAATGACCCGGTTAAATTTTGAATTATATGTTTTGATCATGTTGATACATTTGGGTACTCCTGGATAAATGAAATTTTGTAATGCAACATTGTACTGCCTTGTTGGACAGACTATTCAGTGTTAAAATATGTTATGGTTTCAGGGCATTTTGAGTACAAATGGCCCAGTTTAATATGATGAATTAAAATGACTTATATATGTATTGATTGTTGTGTCACAATGATTGCTTATGAATGAATGGAGATTGGTAGATAGATTTATATAATGAGATATGATTGATCTTAAAATGTGTGAATGAAATATATGAACAATTTTCATTTTTTTACGATATATGGGTAGATGCTTTGACAGTTTTCTAAGTATGACAGGGATCCAACTGCGTAATGACACAAGGTGGTGTCAATGCCACATGAATTTCAATTTGAGTATGAACAGGATATCAGGTGATACAATTTATTTTAATAATATTTTGATTAAATTGTGTAGTGCGATTAATGCACATGGTTTTCATGTGTGCAGGCACATGATCTTGGTTCCCAATCGATCCACAAAGGATGATGGGGTTGCACGGAAGAAAGTACCCATATTGCTAGCACATATTTTCCATGTGGCAGGTTGAAAAGCAAGAGAGGCTTTTACCTGCAAAAGACATGCTGCCGTGAGGGTAGGCCGCGGAATCGGTCATTCACGAGGATTAACTGAGGGGCGCGCAATGAGGTGTCGACCTTATTCCTCAGTAGCCATGAGTCTCTCTACAACGTGGATTGGACTGAGTTAACGTGGTCTCAGCCATCGCACTAACTCCCCGCCTCGGAAAGTGGGACATTTGAAGGGCATGAAGACGGTCATGGCACCCTTGATGTCGCCTGGAGAAACAAAAGAAACTATTAAACTATAAGGTTGTAAGTATGTAATAACTAAAACTCATGACTTAGAAGTAAAGTAATGGAAAGTACAACCTTAGGAAAGAAAAAATAAAAATAAAATAATAATAATAATAATAAAAATAAAAAGAAAATAAAAATAAAAATAAAAATAAAAATAAAAATAAAAGAAGATTTTAAATCTTAATACATTGCACACACACAAAAATAGCAAAGCAAAGCAAAAATCTAGGAATGAAATATAGGAACTCTTAAAATAAATAAAAAATCCTAAATTAAGCACATTGCAAATAAAATAAAAAGAATTCAAAATAAGAATAAATAAAATAATAATGCAAATGATATAAATAAAGAGGTAGGGTTTGAGTAGGGGGGCTTTTTACCCTAAGGTTGGACAGATGACAGAAGGGAGAAGCGGATGGTGGCTGTAGAGAGTTTGGATTATCAGGTGTGAACAGGGTTGGGAGGCCCTTAGAGAGATTCTACACACTTGATCGTGCTTGGGTACTTCTGCCGGCAACCCCATTCAGCTCGGGGGTCCTTGGGGAAGGAGAGTACCCATTGGAATGGTAGGGAGGTCAACCGGTGGATCATTGGTGATTAGGAACTGATCGACGTTCGTGGGAACCAGACAAGTTCGTGGTGCGGCAACCTCAGAAAGAACAGTCTGGCACAAAGAAACTCAGGTTTTTTTTTATGAATTGTTAGATTGTCATTATGATTTCTATTGCCGAAATGTATTGTGAAAATCTGTAACTTGGCCCTTGTATGTTATTGAAGATATGGGTTTATATTTGATATTTGTATTTTGTATTTTAATATAGATCTTGATTTATATTTCAGACCTGTATTTGTATTTTGTTTAAATCTGTATTTGCATGTTATTATAGATCCATATTTATATTTTAAGATCTGTATCTGTATTTTGTTTAAATCTGTACTTGCATGTTATTATAGATCCAGGTTTATATTTTAAGATCTGTATTTGTATTTTATTTAAATATGTACTTGCATGTTATGATAGATCCGGATTTACACTTTCGATCTATATTTGTACCTTTATGAGATCTGGAATAAATTTATATCTTTCACTGAATATCAAATATCGAGAATTTATCCGATGATCGGGCTCATTCAATGGCCGAATTGTTTTGTCTGGTTTTATGTGAACATGCTGGCCCCATTTCATTTCATGCGGTATCAGTGTGCTTCTTATTCCGTCCTTTCTCATCTTGTCGATATACATTGATTCGTTCCCTTTATCTGCATGCAATATCAGAGGAATATTGATCTGCTCTCAATGTCTGAATTTATTCCGAGAGCACCTGGAAATCTCTTATATCACTCTGATTGATAACCCCTGTCTACATAATAATGCTTTTACAATAATGCTTTTATATAGTGATCCTAATCGTTGTGGATGCTTCATTTTTCTTTATTTTTACCTTTACCCTTTTCTGTAATAAAGCATTGAGATCTAAAACTCAGTATAGTTGTCCATGAAAGCGTTACTCCCATATAGATAGAAATCGTGATCTTTGCTTGTGTCCTCGAAGATGCAAGGAAAAACCTCTGGTATTGTTGCATATCGTTCTTCTAATTCTAGTTATTGAGTTGGCCGAACTGGTTTTACATCTGATCTTGGGCGACTTCCTTCGATGAAATCGATCTCTGTCGTGGGTTTGTACCTTGTTGATTTAAATGGGAAATGTGGGTGGTAAAAGCACCCTGTCACGGTCAAAAGAGGACATCTGTCCTTGCCATTTCCTTCTTCATCTAGTTGGTAATTCATTACTCGTATTTCTTCTTTTAGAAATCTAATTTTGTAGCAGCAAGGTTTGATCTAAATACCGTAGATCGCCTCTATTGTTTCTAGTACTCTAGGTATGGACGCTATTACCACTGCGATTTATATAACCCGATATGAGTCTAGAACCAAGAATAGCCTGTGAGATTTTAGGAGGAATCTAGGTCTGATTGGGGGTTATTATATGATGGTGATTTTTCACAGTAATAATTTTTATTGTATATAGGTCGAAACCCTTATAGCACAGTGATAAGGATTATGTCCACCTTTAGTGTTGGATATCCAGGATAGAAAATTACTGATTTTATTGAATGTATAAACTGCTTTGTTATATAAAAAGTGATGACTAAATTTATATACAGATCTGTAGTTTGGGTTCCGTGAGGAGCGGATTGGGTGTTCGTTTCCAGTTTGTTGATATACATATATATTTTCGTGGTTCATTAGGCAGCGTGGATATCCATACCCTTTCAATATCATATCTGATTTCATTCCCCAAATGGTTGCTAGCTTATGCGATCTAAGCTCTCACGCTGTTTTGGAAACTACCATTTTCATTTTTGATACTGTCTGATAAATCGATTTTACAATATTCCGTGCCATTGCATACTGTCAGAGAAAACGATTTACAATATTCTCTGCCATTTATGTATCTCCTAAGCCATCATGCATTCAATTATCGTTGAATATCCAAGATCATGAAAAAGGAAAAAGTGTTTTCATTGAATATCAACCTATTCCTCAAGAATATGACAAAGAGTGCTTATTTATATTGATTATCGTATCTATATAGTGTTTATGAGTTTTATATTGTTGAAATGTGTTTAATGTGATTAAAGGTTTTATTATGCTTCTTATATGGGATATATGCGATTGAGGCGAGTAGATATATTATGTTTCTCTTTTTAAATGTTTTTGTTATAATTTAAATTAATTCTTATGTTTAGAATTATTTAAATTTTGATTTAATTTGGTAAATAAATAGAGTTAATAAAGTATGTTTTATAAAATAAAAGAATATAGGTAATAACCTAAATCATAAGGTATTATAAATTGGATTTTGATATTTTTATAATGACTATAAGATTTTTATTTTCCATATGATTATTAAAAAAAAAAATGTGTGTATTTGTCCTATCATGGGGTTGACGGATGTTACATCAGCTATTCAAAACATTATATTACCAATATTGCACTCATTGTCCCACTTTATTCGAGTAATATACATTTATAAAATGGATTACCATGCTCCTGTGTTTAGATATTTCTCATGTTAATACAATGGAGACATTGTCCCACTTCATTTGAGTAATATATGTCTATAAAATGAATTCCCATGCTTCTGTGTTAGGATATTTGTTGATACAATGGTAGTCTGTATCATGATCAATCAAAGACAAAATGAATGATTTTAAATTGCAGCTACTGTTGTGATTTTGCATTCTGAGTTAATCTATTTAGCATACAAAATTAGTTTAAAAAAATGAATATGAGATGCAAGACACAAATGCAACGGGTGTTTAATTAAACGTGATAAAAGAGAATCCAAATGTTGGGTTTCATTAATAAGTTGTTAATCAAGAGTGGATGACCTTTGGGCCATTGCTCTTAGAATTTGTTACACACCTAGGTTAGGGAAAAACTTGGAGAGGCCAGAGTAGGACGTGGCCCAGACTGAGGAAAAATTTAGCTAACGCACAATTGGTTGTGATTCAAACTTGCAGCAGTTGAGTCAGACTTGTCTGCCATGACTTTGACTTGATGCCGGTTTAACTCGATGCATATTTTTTTCCTGTTCCAGGTTTTATTTGCAAGCCTGGGTCAAACACATTGACAAATAGTCAAGTTAAATTTTTAAAACATAAAGAGTATGGTTGTAACTATTGTAACTTTACATAGTATAAAGTTTGAAGTCCTCTACCTATCATGAATACTGGTTTAATTTCTCATTTAAAGGTCAATATTTTCCTTGAGCTATTCGACATAAACACATACTTCATAGAACTTAGTCCAATTTTTGCTATGGCATATTCTCTTATTACAGGTGTCACCTCTTTTGCAGGTACAAGCGAGTAGAGGTTCTATCAGCTTTTACAAATGCTGTAAGTATGTGTTTATATACTGATGATTTTCTTGCTTTGTTAAAGAGAGCTAGATTGAGGCTGACATTAACATCTATTAACAAAATCATTTAAGATTACACTGCAATTCTCGTGCTTCCATGTAATTAGTAGAAACACATTATCAAGATTTTTCTTTCATGCATGTGCATTGAATGTGAATAATCTGTTTCTAGATTTTTTTACATTGGATTTGTGGTGGATTGGTTTAAGTGAGAAATTAACATCCAGGAATTGCATCTTGCAAATAATGGATGGTATGCTCAATGTTAGTTGAGTGATTTTGCTACCTGTTTTGTGGGTTTTCAATGTTAGTTCTTTGTTTATGTGACATTTTGTTATGTGGATTCTCAAGTACAATGCTTAAGATTCTGTGGATTATCAAAATATGAATTGTTATTGATTTCCTCACGTGGACAAAGTGGTTAATGGGACTGAAAGGAACATCAACAATACAGTAAATGAAGTGAAGTAAATATATTTTGAGCAATCATTGATCATGAAACAATGTAAGATGACACAAACGAATTAAAATTAATAGTGTGTCAAAGTGGGTGCATCTTTCTCTAGTGTACCAAAAACTGACTAGATAGGTGCTAGGGTCTAGAGATTGAAAGGTTCTCCACTTGGGAAGAGTTCCTATATGGATCTCTTCCCAAGAGGAGAGCATTTCAAGCTCTAGGCTCTAGAACCAAGAAGCTAAAAAAAACATGCATTCTAGAGCTATCTGCATCAAGACATGTATTCTTACTAGAAAAAAAGAATGCTTGTCTCGATGCAGTATAGCTCTAGAAACAATGATCTCCGACACTCATGTGTGATGAATATGTCCCATCATGTCAGTCAACTATAGCCGTGAAGTTAACCTTTTACAGAACAAGCCTTCTTTGCAGCTATTCAAAACATTATATTACCAACATTGTACTCATTGTCCCACTTTATTCGAGTAATATACATTTATAAAATGGATTACCATGCTCCTGTGTTCAGATATTTCTCATTTTAATACAATGGAGACATTGTCCCACTTCATTTGAGTAATATATGTCTATAAAATGAATACCCATGCTTCTGTGTTAGGATATTTGTTAATACAATGGTAGTCTGTATCATGATCAATCAAAGACAAAATGAATGATTTTAAATTGCAGCTACTGTTGCGATTTTCCAGTCTGAGTTAATCTATTTAGCATACAAAATTAGTTTAAAAAAATGAATATGAGATGCAAGACACAAATGCAATGGGTGTTTAATTAAACGTGATAAAAGAGAATCCAAATGTTGGGTTTCATTACTAAGTTGTTAATCAAGAGTGGATGACCTTTGGGCCATTGCTCTTAGAATTTGTTACAAACCTGGGTTAGGGAAAAACTTGGAGAGGCCAGAGTAGGATGTAGACCAGACTGAGGAAAAATTTAGCTGACGCACAATTGGTTGTGATTCAAACTTGCAGCAGTTGAGTCAGACTTGTCTGCCATGACTTTGACTTGATGCCAGTTTAACTCGATGCATATTTTTTGCCTGTTCCAGGTTTTATTTGCAATCCTGGGTCAAACACATTGACAAATAGTCAAGTTAAATTTTTAAAACCTAAAAAGTATGGTTGTAACTATTGTAACTTTACATAGTATAAAGTTTGAAGTCCTCTACCTAACATGAATACTGGTTGAATTTCTCATTTAAAGGTCAACATTTTCCTTGAGCTATTCGACATAAAAACATACTTCGTAGAACTTAGTCCAATTTTTGCTATGGCATATTTTCTTATTACAGGTGTCACCTCTTTTGTAGGTACAAGCAAGTAGAGGTTCTATCAGCTTTCACAAATGCTGTAAGTATGTGTTTATATACTGATGGTTTTCTTGCTTTGTTAAAGAGAGCTAGATTGAGCCTGACGTTAACATCTATTAAAAAAATCATTTAATACTACACTGCTATTCTCGTGCTTCCATGTAATTAGTAGAAACACATTATCAAGATTTTTCTTTCATGCATGTGCATTGAATGTGAATAATCTGTTTCTAGATTTTTTTACATTGGATTTGTGGTGGATTGGTTTAAGTGAGAAATTAACATCCAGGAATTGCATCTTGCAAATAATGGATGGTATGCTCAATGTTAGTTGAGTGACTTTGCTACCTGTTTTGTGGGTTTTCAATGTTAGTTCTTTGTTTATGTGACATTTTGTTATGTGGATTCTCAAGTACAATGCTTAAGATTCTGTGGATTATCAAAATATGAATTGTTATTGATTTCCTCATGTGGACAAAGTAGTTAATGGGACTGAAAGGAAGATCAACAGTACATTAAATCAAGTGAAGTAAATATATTTTGAGCAATCATTGATCATGAAACAATGTAAGATGACACAAATGAATTAAAATTAATAGTGTGTCAAAGTGGGTGCATCTTTCTCTAGTGTACCAAAAACTAACTAGATAGGTGCTAGGGTCTAGAGATTGAAAGGTTCTCCACTTGGGAGAGTTCCTATGTGGTTCTCTTCCCAAGAGGAGAGCATTTCAAGCTCTAGGCTCTAGCACCTAGAAGCTCAAAAAAACATGCATTCTAGAGCTATCTGCATCAAGAAATGCATTCTTACTAGAAAAAAACAATGCTTGTCTCGATGCAGTATAGCTCTAGAAACAATGACCTCCGACACTCATGTGTGATGAAGATGTCCCATCATGTCAATCAACTATAGCTGTGAAGTTAACCTTTTACAGAACAAGCCTTCTTTGCAGCTATTCAAAACATTATATTACCAATATTGCACTCATTGTCCCACTTTATTCGAGTAATATACATTTATAAAATGGATTACCATGCTCCTGTGTTCAGATATTTCTCATGTTAATAAAATGGAGACATTGTCCCAGTGCATTTGAGTAATATATGTCTATAAAATGAATTCCCATGCTTCTATGTTAGGATATTTGTTAATACAATGGTAGTCTGTATCATGATCAATCAAAGACAAAATGAATGATTTTAAATTGCAGCTACAGTTGTGACTTTGCATTCTGAGTTAATCTATTTAGCATACAAAATTAGTTTAAAAAAATGAATATGAGATGCAAGACACAAATGCAACGGGTGTTTAATTCAACATGATAAAAGAGAATCCAAATGTTGGGTTTCATTAATAAGTTGTTAATCTAGAGTGGATGACCTTTGGGCCATTGCTCTTAGAATTTGTTACAAACCTGGGTTAGGGAAAAACTTGGAGAGGCCAGAGTAGGACGTGGCCAAGGCTGAGGAAAAATTTAGCTGACGCACAATTGGTTTTGATTCAAACTTGCAGCAGTTGAGTCAGACTTGTCTGCCATGACTTTGACTTGATGCCAGTTTAACTCGATGCATATTTTTTGCCTGTTCCAAGTTTTATTTGCAAGCCTAGGTCAAACACATTGACAAATAGTCAAGTTAAATTTTTAAAACATAAAGAGTATGGTTGTAACTATTGTAACTTTACATAGTATAAAGTTTGAAGTCCTCTACCTATAATGAATACTGGTTTAATTTCTCATTTAAAGGTCAATATTTTCCTTGAGCTATTCGACATAAACACATACTTCGTAGAACTTAGTCCAATTTTTGCTATCGCATATTCTCTTATTACAGGTGTCACCTCTTTTGTAGGTACAAGCGAGTAGAGGTTCTATCAGCTTTTACAAATGCTGTAAGTATGTGTTTATATACTGATGATTTTCTTGCTTTGTTAAAGAGAGCTAGATTGAGGCTGACGTTAACATCTATTAACAAAATCATTTAAGATTACACTGCAATTCTCATGCTTCCATGTAATTAGTCGAAACACATTATCAAGATTTTTCTTTCATGCATGTGCATTGAATGTGAATAATCTGTTTCTAGATTTTTTTACATTGGATTTGTGGTGGATTGGTTTAAGTGAGAAATTAACATCCAGGAATTGCATCTTGCAAATAATGGATGGTATGCTCAATGTTAGTTGAGTGATTTTGCTACCTGTTTTGTGGGTTTTCAATGTTAGTTCTTTGTTTATGTGACATTTTGTTATGTGGATTCTCAAGTACAATGCTTAAGATTCTGTGGATTATCAAAATATGAATTGTTATTGATTTCCTCACGTGGACAAAGTGGTTAATGGGACTGAAAGGAAGAGCAACAATACAGTAAATGAAGTGAAGTAAATATATTTTGAGCAATCATTGATCATGAAACAATGTAAGATGACACAAATGAATTAAAATTAATAGTGTGTCAAAGTGGGTGCATCTTTCTCTAGTGTACCAAAAACTGACTAGATAGGTGCTAGGGTCTAGAGATTGAAAGGTTCTCCACTTGGGAAGAGTTCCTATGTGGATCTCTTCCCAAGAGGAGAGCATTTCAAGCTCTAGGATCTAGCACCTAGAAGCTAAAAAAAACATGCATTCTAGAGCTATCTACATCAAGACATGCATTCTTACTAGAAAAAAAATGCTTGTCTCGATGTAGTATAGCTCTAGAAACAATGACCTTCGACACTCATGTGTGATGAAGATGTCCCATCATGTCAATCAACTATTGCTGTGAAGTTAACCTTTTACAGAACAAGCCTTCTTTGCAGCTATTCAAAACATTATATTACCAATATTGCACTCAGTGTCCCACTTTATTCGAGTAATATACATTTATAAAATGGATTACCATGCTCCTGTGTTCAGATATTTCTCATGTTAATACAATGGAGACATTGTCCCACTTCATTTGAGTAATATATGTCTATAAAATGAATTCCCATGCTTCTGTGTTAGGATATTTGTTAATACAATTGTAGTCTGTATCATGATCAATCAAAGACAAAATGAATGATTTTAAATTGCAGCTACTGTTGTGATTTTGCATTCTGAGTTAATCTATTTAGCATACCAAATTAGTTTATAAAAATGAATATGAGATGCAAGACACAAATGCAACGGGTGTTTAATTAAACGTGATAAAAGAGAATCCAAATGTTGGGTTTCATTACTAAGTTGTTAATCAAGAGTGGATGACCTTTGGGCCATTGCTCTTAGAATTTGTTACAAACCTGGGTTAGGGAAAAAATTGGAGAGGCCAGAGTAGGACGTGGCCCAGACTGAGGAAAAATTTAGCTGACGCACAATTGGTTGTGATTCAAACTTGTAGCAGTTGAGTCAGACTTGTCTGCCATGACTTTGACTTGATGCCAGTTTAACTTGATGCATATTTTTTGCCTGTTCCAGGTTTTATTTGCAAACCTGGGTCAAACACATTGACAAATAGTCAATTTAAGTTTTTAAAACATAAAGAGTATGGTTGTAACTATTGTAACTTTACATAGTATAAAGTTTGAAGTCCTCTAACTATCATGAATACTGGTTTAATTTCTCATTTAAAGGTCAATATTTTCCTTGAGCTATTCGACATAAACACATACTTCGTAGAACTTAGTGCAATTTTTGCTATGGCATATTCTCTTATTACAGGTGTCACCTCTTTTGCAGGTACAAGCGAGTAGAGGTTCTATCAGCTTTTACAAATGCTGTAAGTATGTGTTTATATACTGATGATTTTCTTGCTTTGTTAAAGAGAGCTAGATTGAGGCTGACGTTAACATCTATTAACAAAATCATTTAAGATTACACTGCAATTCTCGTGCTTCCATGTAATTAGTAGAAACACATTATCAAGATTTTTCTTTCATGCATGTGCATTGAATGTGAATAATCTGTTTCTAGCTTTTTTTACATTGGATTTGTGGTGGATTGGTTTAAGTGAGAAATTAACATCCAGGAATTGCATCTTGCAAATAATGGATGGTATGCTCAATGTTAGTTGAGTGATTTTGCTACCTATTTTGTGGGTTTTCAATGTTAGTTCTTTGTTTATGTGACATTTTGTTATGTAGATTCTCAAGTACAATGCTTAAGATTCTATGGATTATCAAAATATGAATTGTTATTGATTTCCTCACGTGGACAAATTGGTTAATGGGACTGAAAGGAAGATAAATAATACAGTACATCAAGTGAAGTAAATATATTTTGAGCAATCATTGATCATGAAACAATGTAAGATGACACAAATGAATTAAAATTAATAGTGTGTCAAAGTGGTTGCATCTTTCTCTAGTGTACCAAAAATTGACTAGATAGGTGCTAGGGTCTAGAGCTTGAAAGGTTCTCCACTTGGGAAGAGATCCTATGTGGATCTCTTCCCAAGAGGAGATCATTTCAAGCTCTAGGCCCTAGTACCTAGAAGCTAAAAAAAACATGCATTCTAGAGCTATCTGCATCAAGACATGCATTCTTACTAGAAAAAAAGAATGCTTGTCTCGATGCAGTATAGCTCTAGAAACAATGACCTCCGACACTCATGTGTGATGAATATGTCCCATCATGTTAGTCAACTATAGCTGTGAACTTAACGTTTTACAGAACAAGCCTTCTTTGTAGCTATTCAAAACATTATATTACCAATATTGCACTCATTGTCCCACTTTATTCGAGTAATATACATTTATAAAATGGATTACCATGCTCCTTTGTTCAGATATTTCCCATGTTAATACAATGGAGACATTGTCCCACTTCATTTGAGTAATATACGTCTATAAAATGAATTCCCATGCTTCTGTGTTAGGATATTTGTTAATACAATGGTAGTCTATATCATGATCAATTAGAGACAAAATGAATGATTTTAAATTGCATCTACTGTTGTGATTTTGCATTCTGAGTTAATCTATTTAGTATACAAAAGTTGTTTAAAAAAATGAATATGAGATGCAAGACACAAATGCAACGGGTGTGTAATTAAACATGATAAAAGAGAATCCAAATGTTGGGTTTCATTACTAAGTTGTTAATCAAGAGTGGATGACCTTTGGGCCATTTCTATTAGAATATGTGTTACAAACCTGGGTTAGGGAAAAACTTGGAGAGGCCAGAGTAGGACTTGGCCCAGACTGAGGAAAAATTTAGCTGACGCACAATTGACTATGATTCAAATTTGCAGCAGTTGAGTCAGACTTGTTTGCCACGACTTTGACTTGATGTCAGTTTAACTCGATGCATATTTTTTTCCCGTGCCAGGTTTTATTTGCAAGCCTAGGTTAAACACAATGACAAATTTAGGGTACTTAGAAACACTAATCATAGTTTTTTAGCGAGCTTAGACTTGGATTTTATAAAAATCCAAATTGCTCCCTGTAATCACACTAGAAGAGATTGTAGATATAAGATTGGAATTGGAAAGTCATTTTGAAATTTTTTAAGAAGAAAAGGCTTAACAGGCAGAAATAAATGTTGAAATAGGGAGAAAGAGGCAACATTCCATGACGAGGGTATCTGGATTTCAAGAATATCCTAGTTATGATTTTGAAGGCTCTCCCTTGATGCCTTCTAATGCTATTAGGGACACCTTTCATTATGTTCCTCCCTCTCATGAAAACAAGCCTAAGAAGAAGAAGAACATCAAAGGTATTTCAATAGACCTTCCGGACATCATATTGTTTCTAAGATGGAACTTACAATGGCAGTCTCAAAAATTATTTATCTTATTACTATTGTAGTCATCCCTTGCTTTTCTGATGTCCACTATTTTTGTTACTGATGTAATTTTGTTATTCTTTGTAGGCACAGCACAAGTCACAGCTGTGTGTTTGATCTTTGGCACGTAATATATCAATTGATACATATCTTTTGTTTTTTTTTCTTTTCCGGAGTTTCTATACATGTTCTGTTTTGGTTGGTAAAAGAGCTTATAATTTCATTAATGATACAAATACTTATACAAAATAGGGTAGATAGAAACTAGCAACCTGAGATAGTTTGAACATGGATTGCAATTCTCTCTCTGAATTGTCCTTGCCATTGCTCTTTATAGGTATATACATTATTTCTATTATCTTGATTTTTGAATACTGCCATCTACAAACAAATTTTTGGCTAATTTACCTACAGTTGGCAGATTGTACTGCAATATATGTATAACATTGCCATTTACATTGGAAATACAGAACGCAGAATCAACTATGTTACTATTATAGTACTACAAATCATCCTATAGATCAAAATGATAAAAAGGACAACAGGTAAGTCTTCTTCTGAGCAGCAGGGTGTCCAAAAAGGTAGCCTGGTTCCTTATGCAGTGTCCTGCTTCGGTATATAGTCTTCTACAAGCAGCATGTGGATGCTCCAAAATTTTTAAAAATAGATCAGAATTTAGACAAGGAGCTTCACCATTCAATAATAGTGCACTGTTGTCCTAGATACTGCTGTCCTTTCATCATCTGCAACTGCTTCCTGATATCAGATAATTTGTTTCTTTATTTTCTTATTTATGTTTCTTGTTCTATCACCCTTGACTTCAGATTGTGGAACTTGTTCTTCACATTTTGAGTCAGCTTCCACATCATCTCTAGGTTATTGAGAGCCCCAGGGGCTAGAGCTTATACTATAAAAATCAGGGATAAGATGTGGAACATCTGGGAGCTTCTCTATAGTGAGTGATTGTAGAGTTCAGGGAGTCTAGACAGAGGCCCTGAAGTGGGGCTTCAAGTGTAAATGTTGTTTGAAACTAGCCTGGGCAAGTCCACAATGAGGAGACTTAAAACCTTTTGATCTGGAGGGAGCTCACCATATGTTTGCACAGTTCACAGCCAAATCCTGGAGCCATTTTCCATACCAAGGGAAATTCCCAGTAAGGGGAAAGATCATAAGAATCTTTCCTGCCATCCATAGTTATCCTCAACCGCACTAATTGCCATTGTATCACTAGCATTGTCTCACTCCCTATCTTATTTTAAATGCCACTCCATAAGTCTCAACATTAACTAAAAAATCCCTGTTGCTCCCACCATTCTACCAACACCCAATGGGGGAGAATGGCAATTGGTGCAGTTGACGATACACAAACAGATTGCTTCTTGAATGACAACAAAAGCAAAAGCAAAAGATCTGATCTCGAAAATGGAAGAGCAGGGCTTGTGTTACCCTAAAACTTGCAGCCCTTAGAAAAAGCAGAATAAGTTGACTACTATAGAGAGAAAACCACCTTGATGACAATAGCTTCAACCCAAAAAAGAGCAAGGATTGAATGGCCAAACAATATGCCCAGTCCCTTTGAAAGCCGCAGATTGCTGCCACATAAAAGATTGAAAAGGTTTGGGATGAGAGAGTATTTGGAAGGGACAATCCTTAATTGTCTTGTCTGCAATTGATATTTCCACCTTTCAAAAATATTAACTTCAACAACTAAAAAAAATAAAATCAAAATAAAAGAGATACTTGAGATGAAATGAACATATTATCTTAAATAAATGTCTTTAACATCCCCACCTTTTGGTAGTGTGCGTATCTATGAACCTTTTCCTCCAAGTCCTTCACATAATGTTAACAACATAAGTGAATAGTTGTTTCAACCTTTTACCAAGCAAGGCCATGAAAACTCATCTGATGTTGTAAATTATTATTCACGTCCTCTTCATGATAATCTACACATGGAAGGTTTTGAGTCCACATCCAGCAAGATATTCTGATACCAACATATGTGAATATGATTTACATGCCAGACAACAGATGGAAAGTAAGATGAATTTCCATCATATAGCCACAAATACTACTGCCCTAGCATTCATGTGTATAAAACAAGAATATGGGAAATACATGGACGTAGCAAATGTAACTCTAAATCTTCTCTTCTGGTGGCATCAACCTTTGTTTTTGCCTTTATTTTCTCCATGTCATTTCCAAATGATACTTGTCTGACTTCCACTATTATTTTCATGTTAGATTCTTAAATTGTATGCAACATTCTTCTTTGATTGTCATTTTCCATATTACTCAATACTTCATTTTATGTGAAAGCTCCTTGGAAAATTTCATCATGAGCATTGGGCTCATGTCTATACATTATAGCCAAGCTGGTTGATTTGAAATGTTCTTCAATAAATTTTATGTGATCGTGTCTCCTTAGGGTCTCTACACTAATCAACAGATTGATGACTTTCTATTTTTAGATTCCGAGGATATATTTCTTGTTTTTAACTTCACAGGTTGGGTTCCGAATTGAACACCCATAAGAAGCCATAAATAAAATACAGGTCAATCAAAAAGAAGCAAATTTAATTTTCTGAAGAATTTCAGGGCAGTGTCTCAATTAATATCTATTTTTAATTTATTTTTTTTCATTAAGAGGCCATGCATGTGTTCTAGGGAATGACAAATAAAGCTTAGTTAGATATTATCTATATGAATTAGTCATCTAATAACAATGAGAATGCACCCAGGATCCTTTGAAAATGATGTTTGTGGTTGTGGTTGTTTATAAAATAGCTATTCAGATTGTATTTCTGCCCTATTAGCATTGATGATGAGGATATCATCCAATTTTGTACTTGTTTCTTTTAAAACCCTCACCTATGGCGTTATAGTCCAAACTCACAAGGTGAAGATCTAAGAACAACTCAGAGAGGTTACCCACTATCACCTCAATAACTCTCTCCGACATTTTAAATTGGTTCTGTTTCCAACTTTTTACCTCCTACATTCTCACTCAATGTGAAAGTCCCAAGCATACATGTGAGAACTCATGGGTGACTAAGAAAAACTACCCACTATCACCTTGATAGTATTATCTCCCAGTTTAGGTCAGCTCTCCTATCTAGCTCAATGGGGGGAATCCTGACAACAATCTAAGTCCAAGGTGTATTCAAGGAGAGAAAGGGGTAAATGGACTTAGGGTAAATTTGGTTCTAATTTGAATTGTAGCAAGTAAATTCCAGATTTACACAGCTTTTAAACAATGATTAAATAGAGATATTCTTAGGCTAAAACAGATCTGAAAGTTCAATTTGTATCCTGAAAATTACAGATCTGTTATACAAAAAATTAGATAAAATAAATAATTGAAAATGAGGGTTTAAGGATCTAAAAATCAATCTGAAATTAATATTTCTTTGTTGGAAATTTACAGATTTTTGGAACAAAAAATAAAGGGATTTTTTATTGTTCTCATCTCTTTTAAACGAGCATAACTCTAACAGTCCTTGCATTTCTGGAGAAAGAATATCTTCGTGTGAAACTCTGTCTAGCTGCTTCTCCTGGCTACCACCATCACCTTCGTCCCATATAGAAACCTATGCATGATTCCAGTCTGTCCAGCTGCTTCTCCTGGCACACCTCGCTGGCAACTGTCACAGGTAACTGAAACCTATGCATGATTCCACCACTGGATCCATGAATCCTGGTAGAGAGCATCTCATACTCCACACTCCTGCCCATAATGCTAATGTGCCTCCATGCTAGGAAGCACCACGTGAAGGGCATCCCGAGATACCTCTATCTCTAACAATTTATAAATTATAAGGATTCTCTTATGGAAAATCTGTTTTGGGGAGAAATTGTATCTCAGGTCCAAGATTTAATAGAAGTAGACACTGTATTTCTTGTTTATCAAATTGAAAGGTCCAGTTAATTTGTTGGTCTCATGAGTATTATGATCCTGTGGGATTCCACATAATCCCAAAATCTGATCTTGACATTTTATAGCATAACATATATTAATGCATTTTCATGGTATCACATCCATCTAAATAAAAAAAACTAGGCACTAAATCTGAGAAATCAAGTTACCATGCCCTTTTTGCCACTTACAGACTATGCATCAAGACTAGTGCCCAATTTGATGGGTCAGAAATGCTCGTGTGCTTCATCAATGACTATCCTGGCATTTGTCCCTCTTGAAATGATATTGCTGATTATAAGATACTTGATTTCCCAATACAGAGTCAAATCATGTTTTATTCCTCCTGCTCTGCCATAACCACTTTCTTGATGTGAATAAGTTATACCCTATAAATATTAAACATTCAATTTTTCTCTACTCAACACTGTCATTATATTGTATACCATGGTTAAATACACATCAGGTCATGTCCAATCTCAACTCACTGCTGGACATAGGCAACTTGCAGGTGTGTTTGCAAAATGAGATTCTGACATGTGATTGTCTCTTAGTCTGACACCAGCAATAATGTCATTCTGGACAATAAAGGTTCTTCTGTGCCCAGGAAGGCATGAAAAATGTTGACTGCTCGTGCCCCTTAATGTCTGATCTTTTTCTATGGATCTGCAAATTCTGGGTACATGTACTTCATTATCTACTGGTCAAGTACTTCTTGGATATTCCTAAAGCTACTTGCATATTTGTGTGTATAGTTTCTCTTTCAAAACAACTAATTTAATTTGAAAATGGACTTGATTTGATTTCATAAACTTTGAAGTTAAGAACTTAGCCATTCACATCAAACTTACCCCTCATATATCCTCAATTTATTTAATTTTTTTAAATCTTTTCAGTCACATCATCTGGCTCCACTCTGAATATAACATCTCTCCCACAAATATAAGTTATAACTTATAACTTTGCACATCACATGTTTATAGTACCCCGGGGAGGTTACGGTGGTTTCAATTTTCACCTAACCTTTACATTTGCATTTGCATTTTTCATAAAATTAGCATTACACGCTCGTGTATATTTGTGTTGATTTTAGTCCGATACTCTCTAGTCTTTCTTATTTTCTCTCTATTTTCTGCTAAGGTTTTATGATTCCTCTATACTTTATACAGTTGATCTGAGACCAAAAACTCAGTTCCACACATGGCCCCAAAATCAGGTCACATTTTTCACTCTTATTACGATTTCCTCACCAACAAGCAAAAAATTAGACAAAAATATTCAAGTCATTCTGTTGCTTATAGCTATTATGGAAAAAATTAGACTACATAATCTCAGATATCAACTATCATTACTTTAATTTCTGGGCCTCTAACCAAAGGATATTTTTTCATACAAAGTATGACAAGGCTAAAGTAATAATAAATGGTAGTTTCAATGGTGAGTTATATCCACCATTGTTTTCTTTTGCAGTAGTTACTTGAAATATATCATCGTTTAAGATTTGAATTGGTTGAACATGTGGCAAAGGCTGGAAGAAATCCTAGACTTTCATTTTTCCATCTTGTTGTTACAACTTGTTGAGGCTTACAGTTGCCCTTGCAAAAATTGTTTAAAAGAAGTAGTTGTTTCAGTTTCGAGCCAAATTGATTGAACAAATGGATACTGTCATTCATACCCATAGGAAAAGGATGCATTCAAAGAATAATTGATGATTATCTCAGGAAACAGAAAGGAAGGGTTTGCATTACCAACCTGTATTAGGGCCATTTTGAACCCTCTGCCTGAAGAATAATTAATGCATAATATCCTTAAAGGAATATATTAAGATTAAAAATTTAGTAGTTGATAATGAGGTATGTTTGGAACTGTATGACCTAATGAAAACTTTTTAATATTTGTGCTTATCAGAAAGATAAAAAATGCAGTGCAAAGCCTCTTCACAGCTTACCTTAATTTTCCAGTGCCAACTTGCCCTTAGACACATTTGCTAAGTTCTGCCAAAATAGAAATAGAATATCCTTCTTTGATGAAATCATGATACTAAATTACAACCAAGTGTAATGAAAGAATGGGCACAAAAATCCCAAATAGTTATTGGAAGCCTCCCAGAGAGGGGCCGCTGAAGCTCAATTTTAACAGAGCCTCAAAAAGCAATATGGGGAGATCCATATGTGTAAGAATCCATTGGATCTATGGGGGGGAAGTCTATTATTTTATCTTGTTAATTTGAGATAGGTTTTATTACTTGGTAGATGCCAGAGACTTGCTGGACAAGATTCAGATTAGCCGTAATTTAGGGTTTCTCCAGATTGGAGGTAGAAGAGGATTCCAAGATCTACATAAATAGGATGACAGTGAAATAATGTGAAGACCCCAAACAACTAGGATCTTAAAGCAATAGTTCTTTATCCAATCAGACTCTTATTATATCCTCTTGGACATTGGCAAATCTGTTTTGAGGAGAAATTGTATCTCAGGTCTAAGATTCTATAGAAGTAGATACTATCTATTTCTTGCATATCAAATGGGAAGGTCCAGTTAATTTGTCAATCATGAATATTATCTCATGTTGGATATATAGAATGCATATTATTCTCTTGAGCTTGTGTAGATTACAATGACTTATGTAAGAATTTTAATTTCCTATAGTGGGATTCACAATTTTAGAATAGAACTGTGATTCCTGTTGAATCTTTTCAACAATTGGTACTGCTGGCTACTTGTAGCTGCATAGTCATATAGTATAAAGCTACAACATGTCACTGGTGTGAGTTATTTCAAGAAATTTCATCTTGAAAGTTCATGTATCTGTATCGTGCATCTCTTGGAAAATCACTGACTATGCTATTTCACAGGCAACTTATCAATGAGGGAAAAGGAGTTGAGGACACTTACTGGGAGCAACTTATCATCATTGTCAAGCAATAACAACTTCTTAAAGGGTGCTAGCTCAATGGTAGAGCGCTTGCCTAATTATAGGCAGGAGGTTGGTGGTTCGATTCCTCCGTGCCCTATCATAAATTTGTGACTACAAAAACGACTAAATTCACATATATACGACTATTAGTAGCTAATTTCTCGTATCATAGTCGTATTTAGCTTAGTCATTAATATGTTAACATCTAGTAGTTTATTTAGTCGTATATTTGGTCATTAATGGTTACAATCAGTGACTGAATCAATGGCTAAATCAATGATTAACTCAGTGACTAAATCAATGACTAAATTTGTGACTAAATCAATGACTAAATCATCAACTATCAATGACAAACAATGACTAAATCATTGACTATCAATGACTAAAGCATTGTATATCAATGACTAAATCATTGTCTATCAATGATCAAATCAATGACTGAATCAATGACTACTAAGTCAAGCTATTAATGACTAGTGAAATACGACTAGCTATAAGATAGTGGTAATTTGCTACTATTAGTCACCGACTCAAAAATAGCCGTTTATAGCCTGATTTTAGTCATTTTTTTAGTCATTAATTTCTCATTTTCTACTAGTTTCATCATCACCATCACCCTCATCCTCATCATCATCATCATAGTCATCATCCTCCTCATCATCACCATCATTGTTCACCATCATCTTCATCGTCACCCTCATCCTCATCATCATCATCATCACCATCACCCTTATCCTCATCATCACCATCACCCTCATCCTCATCATCATCATCACAGTCATCATCCTCCTCATCATCACCATCATCTTCATCATCACCATCATCCTCATCATCATCACCATCCTCGTCCTCATGATTGTCATCATCACCATCCTCGTCATCATCATCATCATCATCATCCCTCATCCTCATCATCACCATCACCCTCATCCTCATCATCATCATCATCACCATCACCCTCATCCTCATCATCATCATCATAGTCATCATCCTCCTCATCATCACCATCATTGTTCACCATCATCTTCATCATTACCCTCATCCTCATCATCATCATCGTCACCATCGCCCTCATCCTCCTCATCACCATCACCCTCATCCTCATCGTCACCATCCTCCTCCTCCTCCTCATCATTGTTCACCATCATCTTCATCGTCACCCTCATCCTCATCATCCTCATCGTCATCATTATCCCTCATCCTCATCATCACCATCACCCTCATCCTCATCATCATCATCGTCATCATCATCATCATCCTCATCCTTATCATCATCCTCATCCTCATCCTCATCATCATTGTTCATCAGCCTCATCCTCACCATCATCAACACCCTCACCCTCATCCTCATCGACACCCTCACCCTCATACTCATCATCATCATGCTCATGGACACCCTCAATGTTCACCACCCTCATCCTCATCATATCTAGATAAATGTAAATTACACATTTTCATTGAGCACTAAATCACATATGCGATATATCTCATATGCAATAAATCGAATATGTGAAATATCGGGAATGCATTATGGAAAACATGTAAAACCATGTCCATTCATTAAAACGATGGAATTCAATATCGCATATGCGATATATCGGAGTTGCGTTATATCACATATGCGATATATGTTTTATAGAAAATGTAGGGTGGCGTCCTGTTGGCCACCTTTAACGTATCAAAAGACATAATTCGTTTGAACCCGCGCACAGAGAACTATTTGACATGCAATTTTTTATCATTACTTACATAATTCCATAGTTTTGTACAGGTTTGGGTGGATTTCAATGGGGAATGTACGTAATAGAGAAATAAAGTCAGCAAGGAAGGTGCTTACACTGGAAGAAGTAGAAAAAAGAAAGAAAAAAAAAGGGAAGATTCAAGAAATTGTCGGCATTCATTACATGAGCAAATAGTTCCCATTCCCCCTCAAGAGATACCTGACATAGAGGCTAAGGAAGATAATGCAACATTAAAAGAAGCTGGTTATACGAAAGTTGATATTATTCATCCATTAGTAGACAGACAATATTGTGAAGAGTTCAATAATTATGTTACTCCCGATGTAAATCTGACTCAGCAACAACCATGTTCGATGGTTCAATCTCCTAATCAAAGTTGTGAGCCGATAGTGGATGTAAACGTCACTCTAACATTTCAAACGGCAAGAAATTTTGCATCAAAACGAAAGAGAACTCCTAAATGAATACAAGTGGATGGGAGCGGATTGAATTCCATGGAAGGTAAGGTGGCTAAATGTACTATCCTTCATCATTCTTCTCAAATAATGAAACAATATTTTGATAACAAATCCGAAGCCGGTAAATGGCAACTATTTTTAGATTTGCTTAAATCTAGAAATATGGCAACTGTTAGAAGAAATTTAGGCATAACAATAATGAATAATATGGAATCAAGTAATCACATTGTTAAATCTCTCGCTACTGCATTCACATCGATTGGTAAAAAAACTCATTCAAAGGACTGTAATGTGGCTCGTCGTGTATTGGCTGAATCAATTGTATGTAGATCCACAAGACAACATCGTTTACTTAAATGCACATCACAAATTGTTCCTTTACATCCAAAGACACTTAAAAAATATTCAGTAAGAAGAGACAACCTTGCTGTAGAGGGACAAATGGAAACATTATGGGCATTTAGCGGTAGGTTTCCCCGCAAAGACATGAAGTTAGTCGAAGCAGTGAAGGGCCTAGTGCAAACATTTTGGCATGATAACACTAGGGCTTCTTCTAACACGAAGGATGTGTTAAAACATTGTAGGGGTTCTCATCACACTGAACCTCATGTTAAGCATTATCTTGACATGACAAAAACTCAATTGTTCGAGATGTTTAAAGTTGCCCACGTAGAGCTAAGGCTCGGGCAAAGATCTTTTGAAAAATGCAAGCCTTGGTATGTTAGAATCAATACCATCCAGAACACTTGTTGTTGTAGATACCACATAGAGTTTGACCTATATTACCATACATTTGCACATATATGTCATTTTTTGCATCCTAACCATGTGAAATAATGCTCAAGTATAGTACTGCCAATGTCATCCATAGATTTCATCCATAGCATCATGTGTCCGAGGAAAGATGGGAAGACACATTAATTAAAACAATGTGTAGACGGTTCTTGCAACAATTGTGGTGGGATATCCTTATGGTCTGATTGTATCCATGAAAGTGAAGATCAAGCATTCGGGAATGCAATTGTTGAGAAGCAGAACTATCAGTATGAGACATATCAGCTAAATGATGGGAAAGAAAGCAGGAAGATTAAATTGGTGACTTCACAGGTAAATTCTTGAATATTGAAAAATTAATATTGATGTACACACATTTTTTTATGTGGTTTATTGACATATTAATATTCATGTACTAGGTGCGAGTATGTGATTTTATTCCAGAGTTTCGTGGAAAGATCCAATAGTACATTCAACATGTCAATATGGCACGGTGGCAAGATGAGAAATTTAGAATATGCTGGGACACCTTCCCTCTTGGAACAATACTATCAGTGGGTGATTTTGCTGAAAATTACACCCTACAACCACAAAATGAAATTCAAAATCAATACTATCACTCAGAGGAAGTGAGCATAATGGTGCATATCACGTATCGACATGGGCAAGATAGCAGTGAAGAGAAACGTGTGTTACTGAAAGAAATTCAATTCTACATAAGTGATGACTGGACCCATGACATCCATTACATGCAATATTGCTTTAAATTATTCTATGATCATGTGATAGCTATGGATATAACATTTTATCGTCATTTCATTTGGTCAGATGGTTGTGCTGGACAGTTCAAGAATGCATGTGTATTTGAATGGTTGTGTTTGTTGCACCTAAAACACAAGGTGCCACATGTATGTAACTACTTTGAAACTGGTCATGGAAAATGAGAGCATGATGGTCCTGGTGCATGCATTAAAACTGCCCTTTGAAGGGAAGAGATGAATTTTACAGGTGCTCTCCTTCGAGACGCTGCATCTATAGTCCAATGGTGTGCATCTGTCATGGGAGAACAAGCAACAAGGAAACACTTAGTGCAAAGAATATTCTAGGAGGTTACAAATGTGAACCGATCACAAACACCTCGGGTGAACACAATGGATGGAACTCTATAGTTTCATTCAATTAAAATCTTAGACAACTCGGCCCTACAAATTTGGACAAGATTGAATGCTTTCTTTTGCAGTTCCTATAGCATTGGTGAATGGGGTGATTGTGAGCATATTGATACCATTGATACATGGGATCGAGTGACACTTGGCACCGATTTCAATGGGGGTAATGAAATAGACCATTTGGAATATGATCAGACACATATTTCTAGAGACTATGATCACATATCGGATCTCATACAAACAGGTACATGAGTAGTACTTAAATAATAAAATGTATTTATGTATTTTTTACTTGACCTTTGTAGAATTTAATTTATGTAGAAATTAGAAATGGAAGACCTTATTTACAAAATGTATTGTTAACTCGACTTATTTCCTTTCACAGGTCAGATATATGAAGTGGTTGCCCCAAAAAATAATGAATGGGGTTCTGACTATTGGTTGGCACGTTGCTTAGAGGGGAAACAAACCCTTCTAGAACCTGTTACAGATGATGAAAATATTGAATTCCCAACCGGCTCGATGGTTATAAAAGGGGATTACTTGACACTTGCAACACAATAGAAAAGGAAGGGTGGGTATGTATATCAGGATTATAGACTAGGAGCTATTGTATACCACTTCAACAACCTAGTAGTTGGTACAAACATCAAGCTCTGCACACTTTCTCACAAAAATAGGTCACATGTACGACACTTGCTACCTCATATAGAACATGAAAGATTGATGGACACCATCGGCACCAGAGATGATCCGGATGGCCTACTTGTATGAGTGCATTGTCAAATGCATTATTTAACCTTTTTAAGAGTGAATTCTGAAGCACAATTTCCATTAATTATCCTTACTTTATTACCAATGTAATAAACCTACGATTGACAAATACCATTCACAGACATAATATTATTCAAAGGATACTGGACACTATAAACACGATCGTACAACCTCGGGTGAGTTATCTATAAACCATGTTTGCACATTTTTATTGGGTTCTCTTTTCTTTCTTATGATGTTACTAATGTCTATCCTTTCCTGTGCCTAGGATACAAACACCATCTACGGCACATTGGCAGTGCCAAGAATGGTGTCATTAGACACCACCAAATATAGTTCAGAAAATAACAAGCTTTCGAGTTGTTGAAATTCACATTTCTTGATGCTTTTCGTTTAATATATACATTTAATTACATTGCCATGTACAAATCATAATCCAACTATAGGATTTCATACTTGCATGCACCAATTAGGGTTAAGAAAAGGTATGAGATGGAACTAGAAACACATGAGATCGCCAATACTAGGCTTTCATGAGTCACCAAGTTGCATGCTCCAACTAGCTTCAAGACAAGATATGAGATGTCCAACTAGGGTTTGGTGAGCAATCATGCAAGTTAGGAGAGGGAACTAGAAACACCTAATCACCAATACTTTCATGCACCAACTAGGCTTTCATGAGTCACCAAGTTGCATGCTCCAACTAGGGTCAAGGCAAGGTATGAGATGTCCAACTAGGGTTTGGTGAGCAATCATGCAATTTAGGAGATTCAACTACAAACACATGATATCACCAATACTTGCATGCACCAACTAGGATTTCATGAGTCACCAAGTTGTGCATGCTCCAATTAGGGTCAAGACAAGGTATGAGATGTCCAACTAGGGTTTGGTGAGCAATCATGCAAGTTATGAGAGTCAACTACAAACACATGAGATCACCAGTACTTGCATGCACCAACTAGGGTTTCATGAGTCACCAAGTTGTGAATGCTCCAATTAGGGTCAAGACAAGGTATGAGATGTCCAACTATGGTTTGGTGAGCAATCATGCAAGTTAGGAGAGTGAACTACAAACACATGATCACCAATACTTGCATGCACCAACTAGGCTTTAATGAGTCACCAAGTTGCATGCTCCAACTAGGGTCAATACAAGGTATGAGATGTCCAATTAGCATTTGGTGAGCAATCATACAAGTTAGGAGAGTCAACTACAAACACATGAGATCACCAATAATTTCATGCACCAACTAGGGTTTCATGAGTCACCAAGTTGTGCATGCTCCAATTAGGGTCAAGACAAGGTATGAGATGTCCAACTAGGGTTTCGTGAGCAATCATGCAAGTGAGGAGAGTCAACTACAAACACATGAGATCACCAATACTTGCATGCACCAAATAGGGTTTCATGAGTCACCAAGTTGTGCATGCTCCAATTAGGGTCAAGACAATCTATGAGATGTCCAACTAGGGCTTGGTGAACAATCATGCAAGTTAGGAGAGTGAACTAGAAACACATGATCACCAATACTTGCATGCACCAACTAGGCTTTCATGAGTCACCAAGTTGCATGCTTGAACTAGGTTCAAGACAAGGTATGAGATGTCCAACTAGGGTTTGGTGAGAAATCATGCAAGTTAGGAGAGTTAACTACAAACACATAAGATCACCAATACTTTCATGCACCATCTAGGCTTTCATGAGTCACCAAGTTGTGCATGCTCCAATTAGGGTCAAGACAAGGTATGAGATGTCCAACTAGGGTTTGGTGAGCAATCATGCAAGTTAGGAGAGTCAACTACAAACACATGAGATCACCAGTACTTGCATGAACCAACTAGGGTTTCACGAGTCACCAAGTTGTGCATGCTCCAATTAGGGTCAAGACAAGGTATGAGACGTCCAACTAGGGTTTGGAGAGCAATCGTGCAAGTTAGGAGAGTGAACTACAAACACATGATCACCAATACTTGTATGCACCAACTAGGCTTTCATGAGTCACCAAGTTGCATGCTCAAACTAGGTTCAGTACACGGTATGAGATGTCCAACTAGGGTTTGGTGAGCAATCATTCAAGTTAGGAGAGTCAACTACAAACACATGAGATCACCAATACTTGCATGCCCCAACTAGGCTTTCATGAGTCACCAAGTTGTGCATGCTCCAATTAGGGTCAAGACAAGGTATGAGATGTCCAATTAGGGTTTGGTGAGCAATCATGCAAGTTAGGACAGTCAACTACAAACACATGAGATCACCAATACTTGCATGCACCAACTAGGGTTTCATGAGTCATCAAGTTGTGCATGCTTCAATTAGGGTCAAGACAAGGTATGAGATGTCCAACTAGGGCTTGGTGAACAATCGTGCAAGTTAGGAGAGTGAACTACAAACACATGATCACCAATAGTTGCATGCACGAACTAGGTTTTCATGAGTCACCAAGTTGCATGCTCCAACTACGGTCAAGACAAGGTATGAGATGTCCAACTAGGGTTTGGTGAGCAATCATGCAAGTTAGGAGAGTCAACTAGAAACACATGAGATCACCAATACTTGCATGCACCAACGAGGCTTTCATGAGTCACCAAGTTGTGCATTCTCCAATAGGGTCAAGACAAGGTATGAGATGTCCAACTAGGGTTTGGTGAGAAATCATGCAAGTTAGGAGAGTTAACTACAAACACATGAGATCACCAATACTTGCATGCACCAACTAGGGTTTCATTAGTCACCAAGTTGTGCATGCTCCAATTAGGGTCTAGACAAGGTATGAGATGTCCAACTAGGGTTTGGTGAGCAATCATGCAAGTTATGAGAGTCAACTACAAGCACATGAGATCACCGGTACTTGCATGCACCAACTAGGGTTTCATGAGTCACCAAGTTCTGCATGCTCCAATTAGGGTCAAGACAATCTATGAGATGTCTAGCTAGGGCTTGGTGAACAATCATGCAAGTTAGGAGAGTGAACTAGAAACACATGATCACCAATACTTGCATGCACCAACTAGGCTTTCATGAGTCACCAAGTTGCATGCTCGAACTAGGTTCAAGACAATGTATGAGATGTTCAACTAGGGTCTGGTGAGAAATCATGCAAGTTAGGAGAGTTAACTACAAACACATGAGATCACCAATACTTTCATGCACCATCTAGGCTTTCATGAGTCACCAAGTTGTGCATGCTCCAAATAGGGTCAAGACAAGGTACGAGATGTCCAACTAGGGTTTGGCGAGCAATCATGCAAGTTAGGAGAGTCAACTACAAACACATGAGATCACCAGTACTTGCATGAACCAACTAGGGTTTCATGAGTCACCAAGTTGTGCATTCTCCAATTAGGGTCAAGACAAGGTATGAGATGTCCAACTAGGGTTTGGTGAGCAATCGTGCAAGTTAGGAGAGTGAACTACAAACACATGATAACCAATACTTGTATGCACCAACTAGGCTTTCATGAGTCACCAAGTTGCATGGTCCAAATAGGTTCAGTACAAGGTATGAGATGTCCAACTAGGGTTTAGTGAGCAATCATTCAATTTAGGAGAGTCAACTACAAACACATGAGATCACCAATACTTGCATGCACCAAATAGGCTTTCATGAGTCACCAAGTTGTGCATGCTCCAATTAGGGTCAAGACATGGTATGAGATGTCCAATTAGGGTTTGGTGACCAATCATGGAAGTTAGGAGAGTCAACTACAAACACATGAGATCACCAATATTTGCATGCAGCAACTAGGGTTTCATGAGTCACCAATATTTGCATGCTCCAATTAGGGTCAAGACAAGGTATGAGATGTCCAACTAGGGCTTGGTGAACAATCGTGCAAGTTAGGAGAGTGAACTACAAACACATGATCACCAATAGTTGCATGCAGGAACTAGGCTTTCATGAGTCACCAAGTTGCATGCTCCAACTACGGTCAAGACAAGGTATGAGATGTCCAACTAGGGTTTGGGGAGAAATCATGCAATTTAGGAGAGTCAACTAGAAACACATGAGATCACCAATACTTGCATGCACCAATGAGGCTTTCATGAGTCACCAAGTTGTGCATGCTCCAATAGGGTCAAGACAAGGTATGAGATGTCCAACTAGGGTTTGGTGAGCAATCATGCAAGTTAGGAGAGTTAACTACAAACACATGAGATCACCAATACTTCCATGCACCAACTAGGGTTTCATGAGTCACCAAGTTGTGCATGCTCCAATAGGGTCAAGAAAAGGTATGAGATGTCCAACTAGGGTTTGGTGAGCAATCATACAAGTTAGGAGAGTCAACTACAAACACATGAGATCACCAGTACTTGCATGCACCAACTAGGGTTTCATGAGTCACCAAGTTGTGCATGCTCCAATTAGGGTCAAGACAATCAATGATATGTCCAACTAGGGCTTGGTGAACAATCATGCAAGTTAGGAGAGTGAACTAGAAACACATGATCACCACTACTTGCATGCACCAACTAGGCTTTCATGAGTCACCAAGTTGCATGCTCGAACTAGGTTCAAGACAAGGTATGAGATGTCCAAATAGGGTTTGGTGAGAAATCATGCAAGTTAAGAGAGTTAACTACAAACACATGAGATCACCAATACTTTCATGCACCGTCTAGGCTTTCATGAGTCACCAAGTTGTGCATGCTCCAATTAGGGTCAAGACAAGGTCTGAGATGTCCAACTAGGGTTTGGTGAGCAATCATGCAAGTTAGGCGAGTCAACTACAAACACATGAGTTCTACAGTACTTGCATGAACCAACTAGGGTTTCATGAGTCACGAAGTTGTGCATGCTCCAATTAGGGTCAATACAAGGTATGAGATGTCCAACTAGGGTTTGGTGAGAAATCGTGCAAGTTAGGAGAGTGAACTACAAACAAATGATCACCAATACTTGTATGCACCAACTAGGCTTTCATGAGTCACCAAGTTGCATGCTCCAACTAGGTTCAGTACAAGGTATGAGATGTCCAACTAGGGTTTGGTGAGCAATCATTCAAGTTAGGAGAGTCAACTACAAACACATGAGATCACCAATATTTGCATGCACCAAATAGGCTTTCATGAGTCACCAAGTTGTGCATGCTCCAATTAGGGTCAAGACAAGGTATGGGATGTCCAATTAGGGTTTCGTGAGCAATCATGAAAGTTAGGAGAGTCAACTACAAACAGATGAGTTCACCAATACTTTCATGCACCAACTAGGGTTTCATGAGTCACCAAGTTGTGCATGCTCCAATTAAGGTCAAGACAAGCTATGAGATGTCCAACTAGGGCTTGGTGAACAATCGTGCAAGTTAGGAGAGTGAACTACAAACACATGATCACCAATAGTTGCATGCATGAACTAGGCTTTCATGAGTCACCAAGTTGCATGCTCCAACCACGGTCAAGACAAGGTATGAGATGTCCAACTAGGGTTTGGTGAGGAATCATGCAAGTTAGGAGAGTCAACTACAAATGCATGAGATCACCAATACTTGCATGCACCAATGAGACTTTCATGAGTCACCAAGTTGTGCATGCTCCAATAGGGTCAAGACAAGGTATGAGATGTCCAACTAGGGTTTGGTGAGCAATCATGCAAGTTAGGAGAGTTAACTAGAAACACATGAGATCACCAATACTTGCATGCACCAACTAGGGTTTCATGAGTCACCATGTTATGCATGCTCCAATGGGGTCAAGACAAGGTATGAGATGTCCAAATAGGGTTTGGTGAGCAATCATGCAAGTTAGTAGAGTCAACTACAAACACAAGAGATCACCAGTACTTGCATGCACCAACTAGGGTTTCATGAGTCACCAAGTTGTGCATGCTCCAATTAGGGTCAAGACTATCTTTGATATGTCCAACTAGGGCTTGGTGAACAATCATGCAAGTTAGGAGAGTGAACTAGAAATACATGATCACCAATACTTGCATGCACCAACTAGGCTGTCATGAGTCACCAAGTTGCATGCTCGAACTAGGTTCAAGACAAGGTATGAGATATCCAACTAGGGTTTTGTGACAAATCATGCAAGTTAGGAGAGTTAACTACAAACACATGAGATCACCAATATTTTCATGCACCATCTAGGATTTCATGAGTCACCAAGTTGTGCATGCTCGAATTAGGGTCAAGACAAGGTATGAGATGTCCAACTAGGGTTTGGTGAGCAATCATGCAAGTTAGGAGAGTCAACTACAAACACATGAGATCACCAGTACTTGCATGAACCAAGTAGGGTTTCATGAGTCACCAAGTTGTGCATGCTCCAATTAGGGTCAAGACAAGGTATGAGATGTCTAACTAGGGTTTGGTGAGCAATCGTGCAAGTTAGGAGAGTGAACTACAAACACATGATCACCAATACTTGTATGCACCAACTAGGCTTTCATGAGTCACCAAGTTGCATGCTCCAGCTAGGTTCAGTACAAGGTATGAGATGTCCAACTAGGGTTTGGTGAGCAATCATTCAAGTTAGGAGAGTCAACTACAAACACATGAGATCACCAATACTTGCATGCACCAAATAGGCTTTCATGAGTCACCAAGTTGTGCATGCTCCAATTAGGGTCAAGACAAGGTATGAGATGTGCAATTAGGGTTTGGTGAGCAATCATGCAAGTTAGGAAAGTCAACTACAAACACATGAGATCACCAATACTTGCATGCACCAACTAGGGTTTCATGAGTCACCAAGTTGTGCATGCTCCAATTAGGGTCAAGACAAGCTATGAGATGTCGAACTAGGGCTTGGTGAACAATCGCGCAAGTTAGGAGAGTGAACTACAAACACATGATCACCAATAGTTGCATGCACGAACTAGGCTTTCATGAGTCACCAAGTTGCATGCTCCAACTACGGTCAAGACAAGGTATGAGATGTGCAACTAGGGTTTGGTGAGCAATCATGCAAGTTAGGAGAGTCAACTACAAACACATGAGATCACCAATACTTGCATGCACCAACGAGGCTTTCATGAGTCACCAAGTTTTGCATGCTCCAATAGGGTCAAGACAAGGTATGAGATGTCCAACTAGGGTTTGGTGAGCAATCATGCAAGTCAGGAGAGTTAACTACAAACACATGAGATCACCAATACTTGCATGCACCAACTAGGGTTTCATGAGTCACCAAGTTGTGCATGCTCCAATTAGGGTCAAGACAAGCTATGAGATGTCCAACTAGGGTTTGGTGAGAAATCATGCAAGTTAGGAGAATGAACTACAAACACATGACCATCTTGATACTTGCATGCACCAACTAGGCTTTCATGAGACACCAAGTTGCATGCTCCAACTAAGGTCAAGACAAGGTATGAGATGTCCAACTAGGGTTTGGTGCGCAATCATGAAAGTTAGGAGAGTGAACTAGAAACACATCATCACCAATACTTTCATGCACAAACTAGGCTTTCATGAGTCATCAAGTTGTGCATGCTCCAATTAGGGTCAAGGCAAGGTATGAGATGTTCAACTAGGGTTTGGTGTGTAATCATGCAAGTTATGAGATGTGCTTTATGAGATGGAACAAGGTATGAGATGTGCTTTTATTATGATTGTTAGTGGAATTCTTATGGAAAAAGAGAACTCAAAATCATCATAATGTAATTATTTGTACATGGTCATATGGCGGATTTGGTTAGGGATGAACTTAGTTCTTAATTCTACTTGAGGGAAAAACCATTCTTTTGTTCAAGAATTAATCTGTTATTCAAGCATTGTCTCAAAAAGTACACTAAACACATGTACATCTAATTATTTTCCCATGGTAGCTTACATATCAAAGTCATGGGTTTCCTTGATGGTGCATATCAAAGTGATCCGAATTTTATTATTACAGGGCATCTTATTTTTCTTTGATATATGCATGTCAGTAAGTAAAAAGTAGGAACTAGCATTGGAACAAACAACTTTGGATAATTAATGGCCTCAATGCTCTTGATAAAATGTGCTTTCAATGGTGGTGTAAAAACTCTCTAGGTTTTTGGTGACTAGGATCTCACTATAAATTGGATATTAAACAAGACCTAATTGTCAAATACTGCTACTCTTTGGTACATTTATTTTCAGCATGTTTTTGGGAACTAAACATTATTGTTGATTCTCTTCCTTAAGCAAGTCAAATTCTGGAAGATATGGAGTTCAAAGAGATAATTGAAGGGCCCTATTTGGTTTCTTCCTTGTGGTTCAAATAAAGGTGACATGTAATATCAATGTATATATTTCACTATTTTGGTTGAGTTAGATAATCTTTTGGTTCATACAGTTTTTTGGATGTATAAGACTATGTGTGTTTTTGGATATTTTCTATAATAGTATTATTATTATTTTTGGACAATTTTTGAAATTGGGATTTTTTCTCCCATATAGGACCAACATGGGAGAAATTTTTGGACAATTTTTGAAATTGGCACATTTGCAAAGATCATGTAGTATTTTGTCTGCTGTTATCTATTGGGGTATTTTGATGAGATGGAATTAAAGACCCATGGTGGAACTAGGGTTACCAAGGTATGAGATGGAACTAGGGTTTGGTGAGCAATTTGCAAGTTAAGAGAGGGTACTAGAAACACATGATCACAAATACTTGCATGGACCAACTAGGCTTTCATGAACAACAATTTGCATGCTCCAACTAGGGTTACCAAGGTATGAGATGGAACTAGGGTTTAGTGAGAAATCATACAAGTTAGGAGAGGGAACTAGAAACACATGAGATCACCAATACTTGCATGCACCAACTAGGGTTTACTTCAACCAATTTAGGGTTTGTAGGGTACATGATGTATGTTAGTATGGTATTCAATGAACTCTAGTATCATAGGGTATTGTAGGGTATGATATGGTATATATTACACATGCATGCATGAATTAGTGTTAAATGGTACATATTGTTAGTATGTTATGTTATGGTACATGTTATTGTATCATAGTATGGTATGATGTTAGTGTCGTAGGGTAACATAGAGTATGTTATTGTGTGTGTGTTAGAATTGTAGAGTATGTTAGTGTCTATTACTGTGTCTAAATTAGGGTATGTTATTGTATGTTAGAATTGTATGATGTTAAAAAGTTGATGAGTCGTTTAAATTCTTCCTTTAAGTATTGGAAATTAATTTAAGTTAGCACACATGCACGGACCACACATATCATTATATCACATAGGTGAACCAGACATATCATGTTCCAAGACCAAGTCAACCATGATATCATGTTCCAAGATCAATTCAACCATATATATGTATAAATTTGGTATATTATATATGTATAGCAATAATGTTGTACAAAAATTGCCATGCCACATGGCCATAATACAACATAGTGGATCAAAAAGTACATATGTGTGTACATATGAACAAAAAGATACATCTATGTATGCCCCTATACATTTTTTCTAGTTATCCCCCATTTTGCTGCCATTGCCAGAGTCTTCAAAGAAGTGTAGCTTTCTTTTGTGACTATTCACTAGCGATCCCCATCGCTGAACAAGAGGGATATGTCTCATTAGTGGAGACTGTAGAAAAACCAACATTTGTAAGTTAATTTACCAACTTTTAAAAATTCTATGTACATTTGTTCAAATTCCAAAACCAAAATAACATTTCTACTTACTGTACTTGAGTAAGTAATCACGGGTCTTGGTGCCTCACTAACAACGACCCTGATTAGGTGCTCTTCTTGCACCACTTGCTCACTATCAGGCTATATATATATATATATATATATATGGCAATGTCAAAAAATATACATGTACCTTAGGGGGGGAGAGGGTCACCAATTTGGGTCTCTTCAAGCACCAAATCACAGAAAGATATGTACACAAACATACAAATAAAGTGATCAAGACATAAACGTACCTGATGGCTTGTCAAAGGTGGGCCACCGGTTTGGTTCTCTTCACACACCGGTGCCTCACTAGGGGCCTTCATATAAAGTAGCATATATATGTCAATTTCATATAAAATAGTGAATCAGAGACATATATACTACCTGGAAGGAAAATCATGAACTACCAAAGAAAGAGAAACATACATACCTATTTGGGGGGAAGAGGTGGGTTGACAACAACCTCGCTTTGGTGCTCTTCAAGCACCACTGTCACAATAGGTTCTTGCATAAAGTAACATATGTGAAAGTGATATGTAAGTTACAAAATTATTTTTTCAAACAAAGTGAAACATAATTAAAAGCATATTTCAAATAATACCTGTGTCTGTGAATCTACCTCTGCATGAGAGGGAATAGGCTGCGAGACAATATACTCATCCTAGGAAACCTGCATAAAACATGTTACATATAAAAATTAGGATACATATTGAATTTTACAATCAATATATGTACACAAACGTACAAAGAAAGAGATCTACATAAACATACCTGCTGGCTCGTCAAAGGTGGGCCAAAGGTTTGGTGCTCTTCACGCACCAGTGCCTTACTAGGGACCTGCATATAAAGTAGCATATATATGTCAATTTCATATAAAATAGTGAATCGGAGACATATATACTACCTAGAAGGAAAATGATGAACCACCAAAGAAAGCAAAACATACATACCTATTTGGGGGGAAGAGGTGGGTTGACAACAACCTCGCTTTGGTGCTCTTCAAGCACCACTATCACAATAGGTTCCTGCATAAAGTAACATATGTCAAAGCGATACAAGTTACAAAATTATTTTTCCAAAGAAAGCGAAACATAATTAAAATCATATTTCAAATAATACCTGTGTCTACGAATCTACCTCTGCATGAGAGGGAATAGGCTGCGAGACAATATACTCATCCTGGGAAACTTGCATAAAACATGTCAAGTATCAAAATTAGGATGCATATTGAATGTTACAATCTATACTATAAATATGTAAATAAAGTTGAAAAGTTAACAAGTATTGTTCTTACCCCTATTGGTGAAGAACCAAACCCATAAGCAATATTGACAACCGCATCAATGTTCTCAACATTGATCGACAGACTATGCGACTATGGTGTGCCATGGGACACCAGCTGAATATTTGTTCACATAAATTGTTAGATAATTAAATAGAAATAAATTGTGAAACAATTGAATATTTTAACACGAAACAAAATATAATATTAAAATAATGAGTTTTACTTACAAAGCAAAGTAATCCATCATCTCGGAAGTCAGAAGCAGGGCCATAGCATATGCCTCCACACGATCTGCAAGGGTGTGGAGTAACACGACGCTCTGAAGACTTTGCATATCCTCTGTGATCTATAGATGGGCCCATCGTAGAAGTGCCATCCCCTTGGTCTACATTGCCTTGGACATCAGTCCCATGCTCAAGCAATGTATCTACCATGTCAAATAATGCCTCCTGTGTATACTCAATGACAGGACCTATAGGAGGATATACCCGAGGGGGTTTTGGTGTGCGTGGTGGGCATGGCACACAGTTGGGATCTATCCTGGCACCTTCCCTATATTGGGGCATCCCATGACCAACACCCTAGTTTCCTAAAAGATCGAAGTAGTTAACATGTTTCCCTAGGATGAATTCTGCATGCAACTTCCTAAGGAAATAAAATGGGATGTCCCTATTCCCATGGGGGTCTTCATCGAAGACCATATACCAACGATCCATCAAATTGGCCTTTATATTTGGTTCAACACACCAGTCTATGGAAATGTGTGCTCAAATAGTGCGTGGAACCAATCTAGTGCTAGGGTCCCGGAATAATGAAAATAACTAGTCTTTTGTAATTTTAAGGGCTTTGATGTCTTTATGAGTCAATCCATCCGACTAGTATTGCCTCCTAGATTCTTTGTATGAGGTAATGTTTTACAGAGCTCCTTGGGAATAAGAAATTGTGTTTGTTATTGTGTCCAAGGCATCGGCTAAAGAATCTCTCAAACGACCCCCCCTCTAATATATGAGCTAAGGCTTCTCAATGACGCCAAGCATGCAATAATCTGTGCGTTTCTATCTTGTTCCCCCTCTGGGTTTGGGTTTGGTTGTGGGTTAGGTTGTTGTGGGTTATTAGAGGGTGGATTTTCCACATTGTGTTGTTCATTTGTGTTGTCTGTTAAGATTTAAACAAAAAACTGCAAGTTATTTTACTTATAATCATTATTTGATTGTTCACATTCAATTATTTTTTTAAATTTCTTCAAAATAATTATAAAAACAATGAAATTATGAAAAAAATTAAAGAATGGAAGACTAAATGAAAAGGATTGAAGTAGCATTTACCTGCAATTGGAGCAATGCACCTCAAACTCGACCTCGACCTCGACCTCGAAAAGGTAAAACGCAAATCGCACTTGCGCTATTTCGCTCCTGTAGTTTTTCACTGTCCCGATGCTGTGAAAATGAGATTTGAGGGGCCCGCGACCTCTGTTTTATTTTATTTTTTTCCTTTCAATATCGCATATGCAATATATCGCACTTGTGATATATATCGCATATGCGATATTGAAAAGTAAGGAACTAAGGTTTTTTTTAACTAAGTGTATGTTGTCTCATGGGAAGTGCATCCCTCTTGTGCTTGCTTCTATCATACCTTGGATGATTATGCTTCCATTCAATGATGGTGTATTCATTTCAATTAGGGATTTTAAATACATTTGTGTTGATTTTAGTCTTCTCCTCAATTGACTTGAATATTTCCTCAATGGTGTTATGATTGTTGTCAAAACAAAGACTATGATTTTCATGTGGAGATAATTAACAACCAAATATTTTATCTCAAATCATGGTTCTCTTCTCAAATTTTGAATTTGTCTCCAACTAGGAAAATATCTTATCCAAATATTCTTCTATATAGAAAGGATCTCAAACTCTTTCCTTTGAAAAAGTTATTTATTCTCTTGAAGTTGACTTGTTAGGTCTTCATCAATTTTCTTGGTAGATCTACTATTTGACTTTTCTTACACCAACAATGGTATCTTCAAATTATTCATGGTTCTTATGTATTTGTTTCAATTCCTTTATTAGGGAGATAATTTCATCTTCTTGCTTGCAATTTTTTTCCTTCTCCTCTAGTTTATTTGTCAGGGTTTGTTGTGTCTTTTCAATTTTTTCTTTCAATCCAATGTTAAGACCTAAATGTTGGGAACATTTCCCCCTATTGGGCATAGTTCCCCCTATAGTGTGGCACAGTTTACCTCCTATATGGCAGTGTATTACATATTATTGATGTAGGCTTGGGTCTATTAGTTTTTATTGTACACATATGTCTCCTATATATAGCAAGGGGATATTCTCATATTAGTAAGCATTGCATATTGTCTTGTCTTGGGTACATAATTACATTGTGTAAGGAGGTTCCTCCCTCAAAGAGGATTGTTATTTATCTATGTTCTTCATTATTCAGGCATGGATTACTCTCTTTTATCATGTTTCTACTATTTGTGTGTCATTTATAGGACTTGGTTGCATAACATCCAAAACTAATCTTTTAGTCCCTTCTTTTGAAATATAATATTCATCTTGATACTTTTGCAATTGCTCCATTAATGATTAGTTTTCTCTTTCATCTTTCCTTAGTTCACATAGACAACTAATAATTTCTTCCTCTAGATATACTTATTCTTTGGTTTGAAAGTCTTCTTTATCTTTGGAGACTTTGCTTTTTCTCTCAATGGCTTCATCATTTGTTTTGGGTTGTACCTTATTTTATTGAGAGAGTTTCTTTTGAATAAAGATAGTGTATATTCTCCTAGAGCTATGTAGTTTAATTCCATTGTCCCATTTTGTTCTTCTCAGAATATGATAGGGCATTCAAAATTGCATTCATTTTCTTTGGATTGTCTTTGTGTAGATTATTTGTTATTGAACCTTTTGGTTGATTCTTTGGATTTGTGTATCCATTATGAACTACACTCCAAATGTCAAGCTCAACAACTTACATATATGCCTCCATTCTTATGCTCCATGGTACATAATCTATTCCATTTAAAAAGGGAACTTTTTTAGGGTATACTAATTGAAAATCCATGAGTAATCTATGGGATATGTCTTCTAGTTGTCAAACTACGTGAATAAAACATGCTTTGACACCAATTGTTTGAATATTTATAGATGTTGAGATGGGGGGGGGTGAATAGGTATTAGACACTTCTACTAATTTTAACTTCATCACTTCAAGTAATAATCACACATTAATAAAACATTCAACAACCATTCAATACAAATTCACAATACATAATGATTTTAAATGGAAATCCAAAGAGGGAGAAAACCACCAAAGTTGTATCCTTTATTAATAAATTGTTTTTCTGGTTCCTCGTACCACCATATGCGATATGCAACATTTACAAATAGCATATGTGATATATCACATATGCGTTTTGTAAATGTTGCATATCACATAAGCGATATATCACATATGCGATATTTAACATTACAAAATGCATATGCGATATATCACATACACGATACATTTTCACGAACCTTAGCCTTGTGTTTGGGCTTGGGTTATTTCAAATGTACCATCAATAACGCATATGCATTCTTGATTTTCCCTTCAAACGTGCGTTTCTGATTTCCTAAGTGGCACCAAAAAGTGGAACCAACTTCGTGCGAGCGCCCTTATATAAGCTTTGAATTTTATCCATGAATTAAAAGATAATTTAATCACACACCTCTTATCCAATTCCAAAATATTCCAATTCCTATCGCCATATAAAAAGGGTACATCTCTCCAAATATATATATGCACATTATGGATGACCTATCAGGAGATCTGCTACGATAGGATGTTATATAAAGGAGTGGTAGATATATTGAATGACTCCCTTTGGATTGAAAATATAAAATTACAATCTCAGGAATTAAAATGTTAGGGTTTAAGATATATTTATACCTTAAGATTTGTTAGATTACTTGTTCTTAATTAAAAAGGATTGAAATCCAATTTTTATCACCTACATTAGTTTACATAATTGAAACTCTGACTAAATTTCACCAAGAATTGATTTAAAGTTTGGACCTCACAATAAGAGTTCATAAAATGGAGAAAAAATGATTTTTTATTAAATGTTTTAGTGGAGATTGAGTTCAAATCCTTTATTTGAATAGAGTTGTAAATTTCTTCTTAAAGTATTTTTCAATTAAAAAATTATTTTAATTAATGATTGTATTCATTAACAGAGATAAGAATACAAACTAACTAAGCTCTAAGTTGATGCAACACTTAAAATCATAAAATTATACTCCCAACTAAAGTAAAATACATTCTTTATGTTGATGGTAATAGAGGTAATT
Organism: Pseudotsuga menziesii; assembly: GCA_001517045.1. Lineage (NCBI taxonomy): Eukaryota > Viridiplantae > Streptophyta > Pinopsida > Pinales > Pinaceae > Pseudotsuga > Pseudotsuga menziesii. The sequence continues at coordinate 811,051 of LPNX010008157.1, read as the reverse complement.
GAGTTTGGGGAGGAAGTTGCAGGTGGGATAATCTTTGATCATAAAGAAAACACAGTCACTTCTTTCGCCTGGGGAATATGACTTAAATCCAATAACGAAGAGAAATGACTCTCACTTTTCCTAGGGCTATAATTGGTAGGGTGGAATACCATCACTGAAATTATACTCTTTGGAGACTCTAAGAAGGTTATTCAAAAAATGAGAATGGACTACAAGTATGGTGCCGCCAACTGCCGAAGAATATATGATCAGCTTAATCACATCAATCCATGTCTTCATGGAACTTAGTTCCACATCCTCAGAGGTAATAATTCTACCGTAGACAAGTTGTCAAATAAAGGAATTAAAAAAAATTGGGTGTAGTCTCTATTAAGGGTGAACCCACTTATCATAATCATGTTCCCTAGAAAAAACTATAATTTGGGGTTCATGGTTTGTCCCTCTTGTAAAATTACCCTTTGTTCATGATGTCTCCAAAGTACAAGTGTCTAATGACGCGACATCATTGGCTTCATGGAACCTTTGATCATGTGAAGGAATAAAAGAGGCGTCCTTACCTCTTGCTTCTTGATGTTAAGAAAGGATTGTTGGCATGCTTCATGGAAATACGGAGAGGGATGAATAACTCCCCCCTTCCTCCTACATTCTTATGTGACACATAGGTTCTCTACAAGTCGTTTGTTCCTGGTCATAGTTCTTCGAAAGAATAACTTAGACTCTCGTTTGAAGGTTTATTTTGTGGAAAGGATATTTCATGTGAACCTGCGCAGTCTCCCTTATTGTTATCTATCAGCTCCTAGTGTGAAGAATTCAAGGTGTTACCTTCTGTTTCTTGGCATTGAGAGGAATCCTTACCATTCTAGCCTCCTACAGCAAGTTCCCATGGCATTAAGACTATTTGCGTTGGTCCTTCCATTGGTCCTTTACAAGACCTTCCCTCTATCTCTAATATCCTTTTGGGTCTAAAAAATGCCCAGGTTTCAATGGAGAACAACCAAAGAAATGCATACATAAATGACATCAAATCAACTCTATCAGACATTAAAATCCAACTGCGATGGATCTATGAATTGGTAGGAACCGACTTTAAGGAAAGCAGGGTTGCAACTGAAGATGTTAAGTATTTGGAAAACCAAATGGATTTCCACAAGTCAAGAATCAATGATAATGATTGTGACCTCTGCGAGCTCATGGGAACAATGGATATCATAAAAGAAGTTCATAAATTTACAAGAATGAACAAGTGCAGTCACTGTCAAGACACTCCAACCCACAGAGACCATCCAATGAAAGAAACATCGGTAGTTCAGTCGGTTTGTGGGTTATAAGGAAAGAAAAAATATTTTATTTCAACATGCCTCTAAGATGTTTTTTTTTAATATTTTTTTAAATAGTCAGTTTTCCAAACTATACCCTACAATGGGTATAATTTATTTCAAAAAATCATCCAAGAGGCATCTTTATTTTAGTTATCGGTGTAGTTATATCAGTTTCCTTTCTTCAGAACAGTTTGATACTGTGGAAACTTTTTGTAAGGATGGATGTGCTTAGCTTTTTTATATATAAATATTTCTCTAGTTTTTGTTAAAAAAAATAGAGGTAGTTGAGTCATTTGTTTGAGGTAACTTGATTGTATTGTTTATTGATAGATGTTATTAGTTGCAAAGTTAATAATCAAGTCATAATATAAAATCCAAAATCTCTATGTTGATGGTGATGGAGGTAGTTGTGTCTTCTATTTGAGTTAATTTGATTGTATTGTTGAGTGATAAGAGTAATCAAATGCAAATTTAACAATTAAGTGAGAATATACAATTCAAAATATCTATGCCAATGATAATGAAAACAATGCGACCCAATTATGTGAGTTAACTTGATTATACCAATATAGATCCATCTTATCTCTGGTTCTATCTAGGGCAAAGCGGGATCAAATCCCTTGAGGTGATTTTTTTTTAAATGCAAAAATTGAGGAAAATATTGCACCTCAAGGGATTTCATCTCTCTTGGTGCTTGGAAAATTTGGAGTTAATATAGACCTATACTGGTTTAATATGTAAATTTACCTCTCGTATGTGCTCAAATCCATCCTATGTAAATCTTTGTTTTGACCATGGCTAAACTTCCACATAGCATAGCAAGAAGTGTGACAAGTTTGATTAATTTTTAATTTTAATTAATTGGCATATATATCTCTTCGGTTCTTAGCTTTATATTAGGGTTGACATTGCAAAAGAATTATTTAATTAATATTTTATTATTTTATTAAAGTTCCATGTGCCAAAATTGAGCATGGAATTACATATCCCCCTGATTTTGGTTTTGAACTTTACTTAGGGTCAACATTGTAAAAATTTTATCTACTTGATATTTTATTACTTTATTAAAGTTCCACATGTCAACTCAACATTGAGCACATAATTACACTTCTCCCTCATACTGGGATGCATAAAGTGCCTCTTGTCACAATCAGTGAATGATAAAAATAACTAAGTAAAAGATCAATAATTAACTTTTCACTTACCTCACCCTACTCACTTTATCACAACTCACTTATTTTAATTTGATTCCTCCTATAAATCAAATTAAGAATCAAATCTAATTGAATATAGTTTATGACTTGGAAATGTGTTTATTGCACATTTGGCATTGCACCATGTTCCTCCTATCACTAAATTGTATAGTCAAATTATGATTGAAATCTAATCAATGGTATTTTATGACTCAAAAATGTGTTTTCCAGTTCCTATTCATCCATAACCAACATCGCTACATGTTAGATACCCACTAGTAGTAGATACAGTTGATTCTTCAGTTGGTTTTGTTGTTGATGGAGTTGTATATGAAGCTTATCTTGCCGATTATGTCTTGATAATTGGACTCTATATTTTTCTCCTTATCTTGGTGTTCCCTAAATTTTCCATGTATGGGTTCTCCTTCCTCATTTTCCCTTGAATTGTTTGAGTAAAGGCTCATTAAGAAGCATTGACAATAAACTGGAGAATACATTAACAAATCCAAGAAAAAGGAAATGTGTTTATCTCACACTTGGCTTTGCATTTATTCCTCCTATCACGAAATTATATAATCAAATAAGATTGAAATATGGTTGATGATATTTTATGTATTTTGAATTTTTCACTAAGGAAAAATAGTTAGAAACAATGTATAAACGAATTATTGGATGATAGTTAGATATCCAATATAAGAAATTTTTTGTTGGTTATGATAGTTAGTTTATCATTCCACTTGTAAATGTATGCAATCATCATCAATCAAAGTAGTGATAAATTTCTCTCTCCCATACATGACCAATCTAGTAGAGGAGCTATATGATTGTGATTCTCCATCCAATCTCATGTTATATATATTTTGTTTAGAATTAGATCATTATTTATGAACATGTTCAAATAATTTGAAATTGCTAGCACTATATATTAAATATTTGAAATTGTTGCAATTGAAATGGAATTGAACTACATAGATTGAGTTGGTGTGTCAAATAATTAAGGACATCCTTTCAAATTGTTGAATAATCCACTACCATTCCAATGATTTGAAGCATTGTGGTTTAAGGAAGGAACTTGCTAAAGTGAGGGGAGTCGAGTTGCTAGAGGATTGAGGTTTTTGTTGTCGATGTAAGTTATTTATTAGAATTGAAATAGCACACCAATTAAGAAATCCATTTGACTTAAAAGATACTTGATCCTATGCATATATTATTTCATCTCCACCAAAGGAAAAGTAAACATTAACCGCTCTTAGATCATAAAATCATTATTGAAGACTGAACACTCTTGAATCACCATAAGTGAGTGCAAATAGAACCTTAAATATAAAATTATTTGGAGGTAGTTCGAGCACTAGATTTGAGAAAATTGTTGAGTAATTGAAGTTGCTAGTACTTTCTATTGTGCTTCCCAAAGATTCCAAATAATTTGTTGGATTCTTGTTTAAATGAAGAAAATAAAGGGGATAATTATGTAAATTGTAAATTCAATTTGAAAACATTAAATGAAGAGTACAATGTTTGGTTAATTGTGCATGGAGATGATTCTAAGCCTATAGAATGACAATCTCAATTCTAAATTGGGAGAATACACATTGATATTTGCTAAAATAGATCAAATACATATTAATATTAGATATTTATCAATCATCTTGTAGCAAGAGAAAAAGAATTTTTTTTGTTTATTTGAGAGGTGTTGATACTCAACATCAACATCATTCGAAAGGGTTAGAACATAACGATAGTGGAAAATATATTAATATTATCTCTTTGTCATTTTTTCTTCACCATTGTCTCTGATGTGACATGCTCTTCACATCCATATTTATTTTTACCATTTCCATTGTTATTTGGTATTCACTCCTTTCATGGGAAGTGTCGTCATGGCGAAATTGAGTTGTGTCATGAAATTTAGTTTTCTTTGTAAACTACATCACCATGCAATACTGTTTAATTCATTGTGTCATCATTGAAATGTTGGTTGCACCCATATTTGTTTCTCAAAATATGCGTATGTTTGAACCCTTCTACACTCGATTGAAGTTTCTTCATGAAAGGTAATTTGTGTATTGTTGGTTGAAATTCCCCATTTTTGTGTCCTATGATAATGTGTCGATCACATCCATTGGTGTTATCATTACCACACCTATGTCTGGAAAAATTTAATCCCACCCTAGATATATCCCTTCAAACCCCCGTCTCTTTGATTCCACGAATGAAATAAAAATAAAATAAAAAAAATAAACAGCGAAGAGCTCATTGATTAATTCCCAAAAACTTTCCATCCCATTTCCATTGAATTATAGTAAAAAAGTTAATGTAATTTTTTTTTCCCTATGTCCTATCAATTCTTATTATTCTCCCCTCAATTCATTCCATACTGTTCTCTTTATTATTATAATCAAACCTTCCTTCCATTCTAAATGTCCCATAAAAATGGGGCCATTACTCCAAAGAATAAAAGAATACTGAAAAGGCGTCCATCCTTATTTCGAGCCATGTGGTAATGCACAATGGGCATATGATGCATGAAAACATGAAACCATTATGCCAAAAGAACCTCTGGATGGTAAATGTGATTCAACACATATATGGAAACCATTGGAGATGGCATGAATGATTCACATGTAGGGATATAGAGAACGACAAGGGAAATACACCATCTCGATCACTCGGATGCACATGTCATATAACTCAGATGTCAATCAAATAAGAGAGTGTTAATAGTAAACAAAAAACACATAATCCCAATAAATAGAGTGTTATTCCCATAGCACTACACAACGTTGAAGGGGTGAAACCATAAATGAGGAAATCCACCAACATACATAGAGAAGGGATGTTGAAAATGAAGAAAGTTGTGTAGAAAATGAAAAAGCATTATCGAGTCTTCCACACATCTTTCATTTCACATAAATAAATGGGTGCATGACACACCAGATCATAGATAGGAGACCGTTGAGGGAAGGATAAGCATGTGCGCATGCATATTATAGGGTAAAATCATAAGAAAAACACTACATTGCAACATATACTTTTTGGAAGATGGAGATAGATGTCGATACTTTCACCTATACCACACATCAGTCCATGCGTAGAAAACAACACATAGGTGTAGAGAGTCAGTAAAAAATACACCACACAACAAACCCACCACCGAGGAAGACATATTCTTACCAGGGAAAATACGTGTAATAGTCAACCACTTTACAGATGAGTATAGGCTAGAACCAATTGATTTAGTGTTTTAATCATGATGGTGACCAAAGAACAAAATGATTGGTGTTTCCTTGAAGTGTGTTAGATCTAAAAATTTGAATTCTTTGTAGAAGTAATTTGATTCCAGCAATTACTAGAGACAAATTGAAACAAGATAAGAAAAAATATGCCTTCTTAGAGAAGGAGGTCACAATGTGCGAGGTGAGTTGTTAAGGAGACTCCCTACAACAAAGTTTGAGATTATTTTTTTAAATCAGGGATTTCAACTTGATTTCCTTATTGATTTTATCTTATCAATTATTAATTTTATCTTATCCTGGTCTACCTATATCCCTTCTTCGAATATTACGTGCCCTAGATATTTTATCTTACCTTTATAAAATTCACATTACTGAACTTAGCATATAGTTGATGTTCTCTTAAAACTTGTAGTATTATCTTCTGGTGTCCATCGTGCTCTTATTTTGTTTTAGAATAGATTAATATGTCACATATAAATATGACTACAAATTTGTCTAAGTATTTACTTAGGAAATTGTTCATTAAGCACATGAAAGTTGCTAGAGCATTAGTTAACCCAAAGGGCATAACGCCAAACTCATAGTGTCTGTATCTAATTCTAAAAGTAGTGTTAAATATGTATTCATATTTTATTCTGACTTGATGATACCCAAATCTCAAATCTATTTTTGAAAATATCATCGCTCCTCGTATATGATCAAACAGATGATCGATCCGGGGCAGAAGATATATGTTTTTAATTTTCATTTTATTCAGTTGATGGTAGTCTATACATAGACGTAATGTCTCGTATTTCTTCTTAACAAAAAGGACAGGTGCTCCCCAAGGACATACAATTTGTCTTACATAGTTTTTATCTATTAATTATTGCAATTGTAATTTTAATTCGCTAAGTTCTAAAGTGTTCATTCGATAAGGAGCCTTCGAATTAGGTACTGTTCCTCGTACTAATTCGATTGTAAAATCAATATCTCTCTTGGGAGGTAATCCTCGAATTTCTTCCGGGAAGACATCCAAGAAATATTGCAATATCGAAATATTCTCGAATCCTCGCTTATGTTCTTTACCAATTTGTTCATTATTTGATATGTGTACAACAAAGACTTTACAACTTTTTCTTACAACCTTTTTCATCTGTAAGGGTGAGATTTGTCCAACATAAATTTTCCTAGGTATTTGTGTGATTGTAATCCTTTCTCCTTTATCATTTAAATAGGTAAAAGTTTTCTAGAAGCAATTTAAAATGATTTGATATCTTTCCAGCCAATCCATACCTATTAGGAAATCATAAGATCCTAATGGTAATACATTTAACTTGACCTGAGTTTTAAACTGAGTCATAAGCAAATTACAATTTTCAACATAATTGACCACTTTCCTTTTAGTTCCTATAGATATCTAGACCAGCGAGGATTTTTCAAACTTTTTTAAAGATAAACTGCACTTTTCCACTATTCTAGGAGATATATAACTTAAACTAGCACCTGGATCAATCAACATGGAAACATACTGGTTTTGTATCATACCTTGCACTTCCACCATGGAATTTTGGTGGTTCTCCTGTCAGTTCTGCAGAGCTGCATTTATTCTGGGAATTCATTTGCCACAACTCCAATTGTTTCCTCTTCTTGGATAGTGTGTATGTTGCTGAAGTTCCCCTTCCTATTTGGACAATACTTGGCATAATACGGTCATTGACATTTCCAACACTTGACAGGTTCCTTTTGTTCATTATTTTTAACAAAGTTGTTAGGCATATCCCTTCCTTTTGGTGTTGTAGTATTGTGTGGTACTTCATTTTTAAAATATTCTCTCTAATAGTTATTCTTAGAGAAATTCAGAGATTTATTCCCAAAACTCTTATTCGACTTAAACCCTCTTCTTTTCTTGTCAAAGTGACTTTTCTTCTTATTCTTCCAGGTAGGTAAACTTTTTCTTTTCTTGCTCTATTCATAACAGAAATCAGCTTTTCTCATAGCTTCCTCAAGTGTCTTCAGGTTATCAAACTCAATCCTATCTTCGAAGCTAGTGGAAAGACAACTTAAAAATCTTTGTATTTTAGGCTTTTCATCAATTATGTAAGCTACATATCTTAACAGACTTAGAAATTTGCCACTTAACACTTTCATTGACATTGGACCCAATTTTAATTCATAAAATTTCTTAGCTCTTTCCTCGTAGTATTGTTCAGATAAAAACTTCCTTTTAAAATACTTTTTAAAGACTCTCCAAATTAAGTACTTCTCCTTAATATTTTTCACACTTTTTATGTCTTGCCACCAGATATCAGATTTTCCAGTTAAATTGTATATAACTATCTGGGCTTTTAGTCTATCAGAATAGTTGTAAATATGGAAATATTTTTTCATTCCTGTCATCCAAACCTCAACTTCTTCACTTTTTTTAATTTCTCCGTTAAACATGGGAGGATTTTTTTTTTTTAATTCCCCAGAAATTTCATCACTGTGGCGAGAGGTGCTCTACAACCCAGTATGGGGGAGATCTTGTAACGTTATGTAACATTATGTAACGTTCCTCTTTTAAATGTCGGTCATAAAAAATAAAAATAAAAATTATCCTCCAAAATAAATATCGGCCACAAAAACATCCTATTATGGGGGAGATGTTGTAATGTTCCTACCTAACAAAACAAAAAAAATAAAAAATTTAATTATTGGCCAAAAAAAATGTCGATAAAAAAAACAACACAATATGGGGGAGATGTTGTAATGTTCCTACTTAAAAAAATAATAAAATTGAATTATCGGCAAGAAAAATGTTGGTCGTGCACATGGTTTTAAAACCATGTGCAAGGCCTCCTAAACAACCCATGGTTTTATTGTACATGGTTTAGGAGGTTGTTTCAAATAGTTTTAAGACCATTTGCAAGGCCTCCTAAAAAACCAATGGTTTTAGGAGAGCCTTGCATATGGTTTAAAAACCATATATGGGGGAGATGTTTGTAATGTCCCTAAAAATTGTAAATAATATATTTTTTTATTAGGCTAGTTAAACACAACCTTTTCTGGACATTATTAAACTTGTGGAATGTGTCGTACTGTATTGTACTACAGAATTGTCATAAGTTGTTCTTAGTCTTACTTCCTTACTTCAGTTATGATTATTATTTTTTTTACAGTTTGTGCTTATGATGTTGTAATGTTGATTACTATGTGATTCTTATGGTTACACTTTATTGTGTATGTTAGATTCTTTGATTATGTACTTCATTATTATCTTACATGTGCTTACGTTGTTTACTTGGCTCTATCTTAACTTTGTCTCTAGAACCAAAGTGGGTGGAGTTGTGGGAATAGTTCTCCCATGTAACTACCTCAGAGGTAAAAGTCTCTACTTGTCTAGCAGGCTTACTTAGTTCTTTTGAACTAAAACACTTATAATTTGGCTACATGCAGGTGTTCTTAGCGACGGTAAACTTGTTACGGAAAACTGAACGCTTGATCACTCGTTCATACGCTCGTAGCTAGTGACACCTACTGATTGTTTATTTTTATTCTCTACAGACTTGTATATTAACAAGGTCAATACCACACCTATCATTTCATGACAGAAAGTCAGTAATTTAATGGCACCTATTATTCTTGGTGTAATTGCTATCAATTGTTAATACCCTAGCCTATTTGTATTACAGGTTTATTTTATGATAAGTAATTAACTTATACTTTTTTTTATTCTTTTACAGGTTCATAGCTCTTCGTTAAACAAAGGACGAACCTTGGCTTTTATAAATAAAACATGCCATGGCATAGTCCATATGCCATGGTCCTAGGCTTAATACCTAAAGAGTTTGTTTAAGCATGGTCTTAAGGTTTAAAACCTAAGGTAAGCGATACATATGTTAATGCCAACCTTTTATTAACTTGTTGTGGCGAATATATAATATATTTTATACCATGCATAAGGGGTTTATGACTTTGCAATGAAAAATGGAGGAATTTGATTTGGAACGTAGGAAAACTATAGCGCAGTGGGTTTGGGTTTTGATAATGAGCAATATAATGGCACCATTAATGCACATTGGAGTGTGTGGCAGCTCAATCTTAGGGCTTGGCTCATGATGGAGTTTGGTCATTTCTCGGTTTCCTTGTTTTCCCTTCTTGCCTCTACGTAACGTGGTGAAGGAGACCTTTAGGATAGCAGAGGTAAGACTTTGTTGGGTTTCGTAGCATTGTTTGATAGTTTGTAGCTTAGCCATGATTTCCATACTTCTCATCCATCTCATTGCTAGTGGTTGTAGGTGACAGGGCTAGCAAGGAGAAACATAGCTCAGAGCTTTGAAATAATTTTGTGGGTGATTCCATAACGTTTATGGTAATCTTGTTAAGCAAGCTTGCACTTGTCACCTCTTGGATTTATGGGTGGGACTGAGTTTCATCTCATTGTTGGTTGGGGTTTAATGTGGGGTTTTCGATTTGAATTTGGGCCTAGGTTTACAAAGATTTGGGTTTGTAAAAAATATGATATAGTTGGCAATGGAAAATGGGAGCTTTGGTACATTTGACTGGCTCTGTGTGTAAATTATAAATCGTGTTTTATTCTATTAACAATCCAGGGAAGCACCATTGCTTGAAATAGTTCCATGGCCAATGGAATTCGATTGTGTAAACTCGATTATGGTTTTTATAAGAATGTTTATAAGTCTATACTACATTTAATTTCAGTGGTTATTTATGCTGAGTTTTATATGGCATTCGCCTTCATGGTTGGTCTATGTATATTCACTTCCATTATTTGTCTTAGTTGTAAGAAAGTAAATAGTGACAATGTATGGTTTGGGGCCATGCTGTGAATGGAATGAGCACTCTGCATGGCAGACGTGATATCTTGGATGGGTGCATACTTACTATTTTATTTATTTATGTGTAAAAGGAAATTAATACAGTCGTGGGTGTAAAAATCCTCCATTGGAAATGCTTGATGTAGGTTGTTTGTTGACAGGGTTTCCACGCATTTGAAAAGTTTTAGTTTGATTGTGTGGTTATTTATGGGGATGAGGCCGTGTTTACAGCGTGTGTACAAAAAGTGAGGGTCTCACGACTTATCTATAGAGAATTTATCTTATTGTTACAATCTGCATACACATTGTGTATAACGTGGCTTTATGAAACGTAGAAGGACTCTACAATTATGTTAAAATGCTTATGGTTTATTTTATATAATGGCATTGAGTATTATGGTATGTGTTTTGACATTTGGGTGTCCACAGGATTCAATCCTGGGATCTCTTATTTAGTGTTGTAACTACACTTTGGTTATTTTTACGTGTTTGTTGTAGATTGTATTATGTTGGACCTTTTATATATGTTATACGATTTCTATTATAAAGTCTTGTTATGTGGATTTTAATACTTAGATGGTTTGACTTGTCTACTTCAAGTCATGGGTTTATATTATTGATAATAATATTCTTGTTTATACTTGGTAGATATAGATAGTATAGTGGTTATAAATCATGGACCATGTATAGGGCCTCGATTACTTGGACTGTTAAAATATTAGGATGATATCTTTTTTAATGGGAATGATTTGATTATTAGCCTATGGTTATTTAATCATACCTTGAAAGGTCTTGGTTGGTTCTAAATCTTATCTCTCGTACGTGGTGTGTATAATTTGTTCTTAGATGTAAATTTAGTGTTGAAAGATTAGAATTATAATTCTATTGTATAGTTGTTAATATATATATATATATATATATATATATGTATAAAATATTTGCTAGGTCCTAATTATTATATTTGTATAATTTATCTAGATCTAAAACTTAAATTTGAACAGGTCTTTTTAATTATATCATGCTTTTGTTGACAAAATGCAATCTGTCAGTAGAGTATATAGGCCAACTATCAGCTAGGTATTTAATATGAAATAAATCTTAGTTTGTAGGAAGGAAATACTACAACAGTAAAATACAATATAGAAGTAAAACCTAAAAATACCAAACCCTTGATGACCTTAAACAGGAATTAAATTACAGCCTAGGGTTATAGACTAAAATGTAAACCCTAAGAGAATGGGACATAAAACAAGGCACATAGGGTTTAGAAAATATAATGTAAACATTTGCCTAATTTAGCCAGCATTTATTCTAGAAAATGTAATAGGCAGCCCAGGACCTAATACCTATAAATTAAAGCTCCTTTAATGGATGAAACCTGCACATTAAAATAAATAGCAGTAAGAAATCATAGGTATATCTCACCTTTGTATTAGATGATTCAATCACTTGGGAACTACCACGTTCCACCAAACCATGACCCAGAACCGTTCCTGGTTTCAATTTGGATCCCCCCAAGTTGGTTCCAACATGCAAGTAGCTTAGAGATCCTAAGGTAAGGCTGCCCTAGTTTGTATATGAGGTCTGGATGAGTTCTCCTTTTTCCTTCTAAGAAATGTTTTCCAAGAACTCTCTTATGAAATTTTTTGGCAGAATAATGACTCCAAAAGATAGATGAGATCCCCAAGCCTCTCTTGGGATAGGGACTTTATAGAAGGACTTTTATGTCAAAGGGACTGTTAAATCAAGAAATGCTTCATTTCTTGATTTAACCATTTTCATTTACCTCGAGTACTTTTAATATCTTGACTTAGGAACTTTTAGCTAGTTCCTAATTGGAATTTTTTAGGTATTATACTATTTAATATTTATCTTAGTAATAATAGTAATCGTTGGAACTTTTAATTATTAATATTATTACTATATTTATTATTTACACATACCATGTATAAAATACATAATAATATAACATTTGTTAACATTTGTCTTGGGGTATCACATGTTGGGATCCCTAGACTTACGACACTTTCTTCATTAAGGTCAACAGGTAGATGATTAGGTTTATTGGGATTCCCTTGTATAACATGGTAGTTATTCAGTATTGGATGAGTATACAGAAATTCAAAATTTCATTTAATCACTTATAAATAAGTCGGATGAGATCAATATTTTTCTCGAGTCGTTTTCGCTCGGGAATCATTAATTCTTTTCAGCAACACCTAGTGCTTACCAAAGCCCATTTTCAATCCTAAAAATAGGGATTTACAAACTGAGTGCAATTCCACAACTCTTTCACTCAACACTAATGCTAGGATGTACTTGTACAATACACCTAGGGATACAATGGCGAAGGATCTGATGTTGCAGAGCTAATGCTCAACATCAACATGGAAGGCTTCAGGGCATATTCCCAACACTTCCAAATTATCTCTTCATGTGTTTCAGAGCTTCATGCTCAACACAAATATAATACTCATGTGCTCTAGAGCTTCTTGCTCAACACAAACATCAATCACTCACGTGCTCCAGAGCTCCTCGCTCAACACTAAACATCTCATCAATCATGTGCTTCAGGGTCCACACCCAACACACAAGCAAGCATATATATATATATATATATATATATATATATATATATTCAACAATTGGCTTACGCCCAATATAAAAAAAAATCATCATGTTCATATGCAATGGGATTTTCGACCCAGTATATAAAACATCAAGATCACATCATAATCAACAGGCTCATGCCTATAAGTGTTAAATCCAAAATTTGGGATATTACATCCCTCCCCATTTAGAACAACATCATCCCTGGTGTTCTAGCAACTCGTAATGACATCATGAAATAAGGCAGGGTAAGCCTTTCGCATGGTGGATTCATTCTCCCAAGTAGCCTCATCGGCTTCGAAGTGCTTCCATTGCACCTTCAACTGAACTATGGTGTGCTTCCTGAGCTTCACCTCTCTCTTGTCCAATATATGAATAGGTTAAGGGGAAAACTCCCCTTCAGGCACCACCTGTAATAAGGACCAATCAACTACATGTAAATGGTATCATAAACATAATTCTTGAATAATGATGCATGGAAATCATTATGGACTCTTATGTGGGGGTAATAGTAGTTCATATGCCACTGTCCCTCTCTTGGACACTATTTCAAAAGGTCCAAAAAACCTAGGTGCTAACTTACCACACCTCCCCAAGCTCAATGAGCTTCGTTTTGATTTTACTTTCAAGTAGACATGGTTGCCTATTTGATAATCTTTATCATTTCTTTTCTGATCCGCGTAACTTTTCTGGCAGTCTTTTTCTTCTTTAAGGTTCACCTGGACCTTGGTAACCAACTGTTCCAAGTCCATTAATATATTAGGCCATAACATGAGACGATCCATCAGGCTATCCCAAGTAATTAGTGTTCTACACTTTCGTCCATATAGTACCTCAAAGGGACTCATCTTGGCAGAATCCTGGTAGCTGTTGTTATACGCAAATTCTACAAGATGCAGGTAGTCTTCCCACTTAGTGGGGTTGTTCATGACATACATCCTAAGAATGTCCTCAACAATCTAGTTTACTCTTTCTATCTGCTCGTCTCTCTATGGGTGATAAGTAGTGATAAATTTCAACTTTGTTTCTAATCCAAAGAATAAAGATCTCCAAATGTTTCCTGTAAACTTCCCATCTCTATCTAAGATAATTTCCTTGGGTATCCTGTGCAATCTAAATATCTCCTTCAAGAATATATTGACAATGTTTACTACCTTGTAGGTCGAATTCACTGGAATGAAGCGTGCTGCTTTTGACCATTTGTCAATTACTATAAACATAGAACCATTTTGTTTCTTAGGTTTTGGTAGACCAGTGACGAAATCCATACTAATATCCTCCCACTTCCATTCTAGAATGGGTAACATCTATAGAAATCCTGAAGGATGTTGATGCTCATCCTTGACCTACTAACATTCCTGACATTTCATGATAAACATCACAATGTCAGCCTTTAACTTAGGCCAGAAAAAGTGTCTCTTAATAGTGGATATCATCTTCTGATATCTTGGATACCTCGAGTAGGGTTCCTGATGAAATTCTGTGAGGATGCCGAAACAAATATCCCCTCCCACCGAAACATACAATCTTTCCTTGGACCATAGCAGTCATGTTTCATATAGCTTGTACTCTTTCTATTATTGAAACAACCTACCTCTTGGACTTTCTTGAGGATTTCTACATAGAAAGGGTCAACCCTCTTGGTCATTCTAATCCTCTGGTGCAAATTTGAATCATTTTGACTTATTGTTACCTCATATATCATATGGGTTTGTCGACTTAAAGCATCGACAATCTTGTTCTCTTTGACCTTAATACGATTCAGCTTGAAATGATACTCACTAAGAATAGCCAAAAATATGGCTTGTCTAGCATTCAGATTTGGTTGCTCAAATAAATACTTTACACTCATATTGTCTGTATTTAGAAGGAATTTCCTTCCCATGAGGTAGTTCCTCCACATCTTCAATGCGTGAATGATGGCAGCTAACTCGAGATCGTGGGTGGGTTAATTCTGCTCATGTTCTTTTAACTTTCATGATTCGTAACAAATTGCATAATTATTCTGCAAGAGGACTCCTATGAGCCCTTCCTTGCTTGCATCCGTGCAAACAATGAAATCCCCAATGGGATCCACAATACATAGTATTGGTGTAGTCGTCAAAAGCTTCTTAAGCTTTTGAAAAATTTCTTTGCACTTAGTCATCCATAAGAAGTTATTTTCCTTCTTCTGCAAGGCGGTCACAGGACAAGCTATTCTCGAGAAGTTCTCAATGAACTTCCAATAAAATTCAGCTAATCCCAAAAATGACCTAATCTCAGTGA
This sequence comes from Pseudotsuga menziesii, assembly GCA_001517045.1. NCBI lineage: Eukaryota > Viridiplantae > Streptophyta > Pinopsida > Pinales > Pinaceae > Pseudotsuga > Pseudotsuga menziesii. The sequence goes on along the minus strand of LPNX010008157.1, from coordinate 795,629 downwards.
CACTAGTAGGGGTAGGCAAGTCTTCTATGGCTCTAATATTTTTTGGGTCCACAACTATCCCTATCTTGGAGATAATGTGACCCAAGTATTATATCTATGGTTTGTTAAAATCATATTTACTAAACTTAGCGTAAAGCTGGTGTTCTCATAGCACTCGTAGTACTATGCAAAGGTGTTCTTCGTGTTCCTCTTTACTCTTAGAGTAAACTAGGATGTCGTCTATAAAGACCAAAACAAATTTATCCAAATATTTATTGAATATACTATTCATCATACACATAAAGTTCACGGGTGCATTGGTAAACCCGAACAACTTTACTACAAACTTGTAGTGTCCATACCTTGTATGAAACACGGTTTTGTGAATATCCTCGTCGTGAATTCGCACCTGATGGTATCCGTATCGCAGGTCGATCTTTGAAAAGATCTTGGATCCTCCTACTTGATCGAACAAGTCATCAATCCTAGGGAGTGGGTATCGGTTCGTGATAGTCATTTTGTTCAACTATTGGTAATCGATGCACATTTGCATCATACCATCCTTTTTCTAGACGAACAGTATCGGTGCTCCCAAAGGGGACACACTTGGTCGGATATACCATTTTTCTATCAACTCCTACAATTGTAGTTTGAGTTCCACCAAATCAGGTCCACTCATGCGGTAAGGGGCTTTGGAAGTCAAAACTAATCCCGGTGTTATTTCGATGGAAAAGTCTAGGTATCATTTTGAAGGTAATCACGGGATTTCCTCGGGAAACACGTCCTTGAATTTTATAAGAATAGGAAAGTATTCTATGTGTTGTTCACTTTTAGTCTCTATGTCTCGGATATTTACTGCAAACAACTTGCAGCCTTTCCTAACACACTTCTTTGCTTGTAAGGTAGATATATGTCTTATAGAAACATTATTTGGAATGCCTTAAATCTTCACTTGATTCCCTTGGCCATCCGTACTCAAAATTGACTTGTGCAAGAAATCAAGCATGACATGGTGTTGTTCCAACCAGTCCATGTTGATAAGTATGTCATACGATCCTAAGGGTAGGATGTCATTAGAGAAAATTTGGGGTCTAAAATGGGCCTTATAAGAAAACACGCCAACAATAATTTCTTCTAAGATGGAATTCAAGAACCAATAGAATTCCAATAAAATGAGTCAACCGTAATGGTTGAATTGACATATTTGTCATAAAAAAAATACTTTTTTTGTTTGTATTTCCGGCATATCTCCCTGTGTTTTTACTCAAATTTCGATCAAGAGAGTTCGTTGGATGCGGAATTTTATTGCGCATCCAATGAGTACCCACACTACATACTTTTGATGGACCCCGCTACCCCAAAAACAAGAAATATCTGAAAAATGTGATTATGTTTTTTCAGGTATTTCTTGTTTTTGGGGTAGCAAGGTCCATCAAAAGTATGCAGTGTCGGTACTCGTTGGATGCAGAATCAAATTCTGCATCCAACGAGATCTTCCGATCGAAATTTGAGTAAAACACAGGGAGATATGTCGAAAATACGAACACAAAATTAGCTTTTTTCTTTTTTCCTTCAAAATTAATAAATATTATTTTATTATTTTAACTATTTATTATTTTCCTTAGGAGGCCCATTTTATACCTCAAAATTCCTCTAATGCCAGGTTTACTTTCGTTGGAAAACCATTCAGGTTTACCTTGCAATCTTTAACTATTTTCGAAACCTGATGTTTTATACCTGTGGCTTACTAAAACAGTCAAGGTTTATCATATTTTAGTTTGCCTAGTTTGCATGCATCAACAACTTTAGGCGATACATATCTTTGAAAAGCACCGGGGTCAATAAGTATTGAAATAGAATTGTTCAATATCTTACCTTCTATTTCAACCATGGTAGCCTGATGGTCTACCTGTCGGCCATCCAAGACTATATAAATCCGAGGTGTTCCAGCTATGTCCTTGATCGTTGGTTCTTCTTGTAAGTTATGCAAGACCCCATTGGTATTGTTCTTACAATATTGGGCATAATGAGGCCCGCTACACTTCCATCATTTGATCTGTATCACAGTAGCATTGGCTCCCCCAACTGCTATTGGCTTGTTAGCAGTTGGAGTTGGTACGTAGGATTTTCTACCTGATTTGTTGAAATTCTTGTTTGCTAGAAAACTGTTGTTCTATTTTCTGTACGGGGGTGGTTTAAACCCTGGTTTATGGTTATTAGAGAATTTCTTATACTTTTCTCTCTTTCTGTTCATGTTCTCTTGCCTTAGATATCCATGCTCATAGTAGAGCCTAGCTTTGTCCAATGTGGTGTCCAAGGTTTTCGGCATGTCGAACTCAAACATTTCCCAGAAGTTGGGAGGAAGACATCCTAAAAACTGTTGGATTTTTACCTTTTCTTCCTTGATCTATGGTACATAATGTAACATATCTAGCAATATGTTTATAAAAGCATCCAAAGTCATGGATCCCATACGTAGTTCGTGAAACTCTTTTACTTTTCTATCGAAGAATCTTTCCGACATGTATTTTCCTTGAAATATTTTGCAGAAGTTACTCCAACGTATTTATCTTAGATCATCTTTCTTGGTGTGTTTCAAATCTCTCCACCATCTCATTTCTTTTCCATTTAAATTATAGATGGAAAGCCGATCCTTCATCTCGCTTGAGTAGTTATGAACTCAAAAATATTTGCTCATACCCAACATCCATTTTTTGGCTTTCTCTCTTGTGTTCACTTCACCTTCATAGGTCAGGGATCTTATTTTTTTGAACTCCCCCTGTAGGTTATCATCATTTCTTTGTCTCTTCCTGCATGGTGAAAGAGAGTCCTCACTGGAAGGGCTCTGATATTCTCCTTCTTGAGGTTCAGGGTTTTGTTCCTCTTCTCCTAGGCTACTGGCCCATTTAGGATAAGGTTCCTTCTTGAACCTGTTTGTGGAATAAGTGGTTTCCCCTGTGGGATTCCTGCCGTCATATTTCGTAGCAATGCTTCATTTATGGCTTGTTGTTCCTTTCTCTCATTCAGACAATATTCTCTAAAAATTTGCAATTACACTTGAAGAATGTGTATGGTCTTCAAAATATTATAATTCAGTTCCACCACCAGTTCTGCTTCCTGGGTGGGGGTGTTCATCTTTCGTTTCTGGCTGTTATCTTCTTCAGTGTTCATGATACGAACTGTTCCGTAAAAAATTCCTGTAATTGCAAACTTTGAATCACAAGAAAAAAACATTTATGTTAGTTAATCAGACTTTATTTTCTTTGCAGCGAATGTTTGGTACACCCATTGGTCTCTTAGTGTTGAAACTAGGCTCTGATACCACTTGCAATGTCCCTAAAAATTGTAATTTTTTTTTTTTATTAGGCTATTTAAACACAACCTTTTCCAGACGTTATTAAACTTGTAGAATGTGTCGTACTCTTTCATACTACTCAATTGTTGTAAGTTGTTCTTACATCTTACTTCCTTACTTTATTTATGATTATTACTATGTTTACTATTTGTGCCTATGATGTTGTATTGTTGATTACTATGTGATTCTTATGGTTACGCTTTGCGGTGTATGTTAGATGCTTTGATTATGTACTTCATTATTATTTTACATGTGCTTATGTTATATACCTGGCTCTAACTTAACTTTGTCTCTGGAACCAAAGTGGGTGGAGTGGCGGGAATAGTTCTCCCATGTAACTTCCTGAGAGGTAAAATTCTCTACTTGTATAGTAGGCTTACTTAGTTCATTTGAACTAAATCACCTTTAACTTGGTTACGTGCAGGTGTTCTTAGAGACAGTAAACTTGTTATGAAAAATTGAACGCTTGATTACTTGTTCTTATGTTCGCAGCTAGTGACACCTACTGATTATTTATTTTTGTTCTTTATAGACTTGTAGTATTAACAAGGTCAATACCACACCTATCATTGCATGACACAAATGAGGTAATTTAATGGAACTTATTATTCTTGGTGTAATTGCTATCAATTGTTAATACCCTAGCCTATTTGTATTACAGTTTTATTTTACGATAAGTAATTAACTTATACTTTTTTTGTATTCTTTTAAAGGTTCATAGCTCTTCATTAAACAAAGGATGAACCTTGGCTTTTATAAATAAAACATGCCATGGTCCTAGAATTAATACCTAAAGAGTTTGTTTAAGCATGGCCCTAAGGTTTAAAACCTAAGGTAAGCGATACATATGTTAATGTTGACCTTGTATTAACTTGGGGTGGCAAATATATGATATAGTTTATACCATGCATAAGGGGTTTATGACTTTGCAATGAAAAATGGTGGCATTCGATTTGTAATGTAGGAAAAATATAGCACAGTGGGTTTGGGTTTTGATAATGGGCAACAAACTAGTGCCATTAATGCGCGTTGGAGTGTGTGGCAGCTCAAGCTTAGGGCTTGGCTCATGATGGGGTTTGGTCATTACTCAGTTTCCTTGTTTTTCATTCTTTCCTGTGTGCAGCATCGTGAAGGAGACCTTCAGGATAGTAGAGGTAACATTTCATTGGGTTTCGCAGCATTTCTTGATGGTTTGTAGTTTAGCCACGATTTCTATACTTCTCATCCATCTCGTTGCTAGTGGTTGCAGGTGACCGGGCTGGTGAGGAGAAACATAGCTCAAAGCTTTGAAAGCAGTTCATGGGTGATGTCGTAATGCTCACGGTAATCCTGTTAAACAATCCTACACTTGTCACCCATTGGCTTTATGGGTGGCATTGATTTTCATCTCGTCGCTGGTTGGGGTTTAATGTCGGGCTTTCAATTTTCCTTTGGTCCTGGGTTTACAAAGATTTGGGTTCGTAATTAATATGATATGTTTGGAAATGGAGAATGGAATCATTGATACATTTGACCGGCTCTGTGTGTAAATTATAAATCATTTTTTATTCTATTAACAAGCCACGGAAACACCATTGCTTGCAATGGTGCCATGGCTAATGGAATTCAACTGTGTAAACTCAATTATGGTTTTTATAATAATGTTTATAAGTGTATAGTGCATTTGATTTAAATGGTTATTTATGTTGGATTTTATATGGCATTCGCCTTCATGGTTGGTTTGTGTATATTTGCTTCTATTGTTTGTCTTACCTATAAGACAGTAAATAGTGATAGTGTATGGTTTGGGGCCATGCCATGAATGGCATGAGCACTCTCCATGGCAGTTGTGATAGATTCTATAGGTGCATAGTTACTGTTTTATTTATTTATGTGTAAAAGGCAAGTAATATGGTCATGGGTGTAAAAACCCTGCGTTGGAAATCCTTGTTGTAGGTTGTTTGTTGAAAGGGTTTCCACGCATTTGAAAAGGTTTAATTTGTCTGTGTGGTTATTTATGGAGCCGAGGCCTTGTTTACAATGTGTGTGCAAAAAATGAGGGTCTCACAACTTCTCTGTAGTGAATTTGTCTTATTATTACAACCCGCATACACACTGTGTATAGCGTGGCTTTATGAAACATAGAAGGACTCTATGGGATTGTTAAAATGCTTATGGTTTATTTTATACAATGGCTTTGAGTATTATGGTATGCGTTTTGACATTTTGGTGTCCATAGGATTCGATCTTGGGATCTCTTGTTCAGTGTTGTAACTACACTTTGGTTATTTTTACATGTTTGCTATAGATTTTATTATGTTGGACCTTTTATATATGTTATGCGATTTCTATTATAAAGTCTTGTTATGTGGATTTTAATACTTTGATGGTTCGACTTGTTTGCTTCAGGTCATGGGTTTATATTATTGATAATAATATTCTTGTTTATACTTGGTAGATATAGATAGTATAGTGGGTATGAATCGTGTACCATGTATAGGGCCTCGATTACCTGGATTATTAAAAGATTAGGATGATATCTTTTTTAATGGGAATGATTTGATTATTATCCTATGGTTATTTATTTAGACCTTGAAAGTTCTTGGTTGGTTCTTAATCT
>LPNX010008157.1:768792-779679 GCA_001517045.1 Pseudotsuga menziesii | reverse complement strand
AACAAAATTTAATCTATTTTATTGAGTTCTAATTTTTTGCATATGCAATTGCTAAACACATTGCCACCTAGTGGCTCTTGTTTTTTATGAGTTACACTTTTAGATTTTATAATCTATTTTAATTTATTTATCTTTGACTTACACTTCTCCTTAACCACTAGTTTTACCTCATCTTTAATAGCTAATTTCCCATTTCACTATTTAGTATGCTTATAATAAATTGAGTGTCAAAAGGAAAAAAGGAACAACTATATTGTAAATAAATTTTAAATTTTAATTAAAACAATAAAATAAAATTCATTTTAAATTATTAATTTTTATTTATATCAAATATTCTTAATATATAATTGACTATTTAGTGTCTTATGATAAATGAAGTATCTAAAGAATCTTTATATTATATTATAGATAAATTTTAATTGATTAATTAGTTAATTTTTATTTATAATAAAAAATAAATTTTATTGAGCCGAGAGGCTCTCTACAGCCCAGTATGGGGTAGATCTTGTAACATTACGTAACGCTTGTAACATTATGTAACGTTGTCACGTTACGTAACGTTACATAATGTTATGTCGGCTATTAAAAAAAATAGAAAAAAAAATTAGAAGTAAAGTTACAATGTTATGTTGGCTAAAAAAAATAGAAAATTAGAAGAAAAAAAAAACAATTCGTACCGTCCCGCCCTGCCTGATAATTCATGCACATAGAATAAGCTTTTGAATAATATACACAAATTAGCTTCCAACAGTTTGAGATTGATCAATAACTTACGGTCATGTAGAAAGCAAAAAGACAGATACTCTTAAAAAGCTTGAAACTGAGGCTCTGCAATGAGCCCAATGCAAAACCCGTAGCATTACCCCAATCGTAAAGTATCTTCTCTCTTTTCCACAGAGGAACTGCTGCGAACCTTTGCACATAAGGGAACGCTTCCGAAAGACTGGCCCTGCCACACAGCAGAAACGTCCCCAACCGTGTAGACAAAAGCCACAGCATCATCCACGCAATTGTGATACCAAGTTGGATTATGTTTTTTGCTATCAACCCGCCTACCTGTACAATCAATGCAATGCTGCTAAAATGTGAGTTCTTGCAAAAACGAAATGAATCAAAATAAAAAAGAGATGTTTTCATAATTACCTACTCCGGAACTCCATTTTGAGATCCCGATAGTCTGTAGAATCTTTTGACTTCGTCTGATGGATCGACTCTCCCAGCACTGTTGCTAACAGGGTGGCTCTCCGGCTGAGGTTCGATCGAAGGAATGATGCTCTCACAAATGGCCGTCAGACATTCCATCTGAGATTTCGAGAACAGATGCGGATGGATGCCAACCTCTCCTTCCCTCAAGAGAGGATGCCCAGCTCCTTCTGGTGCCTCCATTGCTGCTCAAACATACAAGATGAAAAAGAGTCGTGGAAAATGTACTGTTCCTGCTCAGAAAATGGGTCGACGCGAAAGAATTTTCTCTACGATCTCGTATTATAACATTGCGATCATCGAATAGCCAGACGATCCGAAAACAAAAACAACTCAGACGAAATCTGTATAACTTTCAGACTTCGAGTTTGGTGGTTTGTTAAATGTAAACTTGGTTTCCAGTGTGGTGTTAATGTTGTCCACGGAGGTACGTACGTCTATCAGCGCCGGAACAAGAAATATAATGGCTTCCCTTCAAAATTCTACCAACTCTGAAGTTGGCAGTTACCATAAAATGATGTCATCTCCTCTCCATATTAATGAAATTAAAAAAAAAATGGAAAAAATTAAAAAGTCTATGCATGTCAAATGTTCCCAATAAACAAAAATTATAAAACAGTCAATTCAATAATAATGATAATGGATGTTGGATTCACATAAAGAATTCATACATTAGATATAACTATCTTGAATCAATCAAAATTGTAAATATTATATATCAAATCAATTTAGTCAATTCAATAATAATAATAATGGATGTTGGATTTACATAAAGAATTCATAAATTAGATATAATTATCTTGAATCAATTAAATTGTAAATAAAATCCTAGGCTCTATCAAGCGCTGAGAGGGATCAAATCTCCCTAAGTGCAAACCTCTTCTCAGGTATTGCACGCAAGGAGGTTTGCACCACGGGAAATTTGATCCCTCTCGGCTCTTGATAGAGCCTAGGATTTGGATCTACGCTGGTTTCAAACCACTTCTCTATAAACTTGAAATATAATATATATAATGAATAAGGATTTAATGCTTAAAAATATTTGTTCCGTATCACAAACAATAAGGTCTCAAACCTAGTTGACTTAACCCAACTTAAAATTAAATTAAGAAATAAGGTCTCAAACCTAGTTGACTTAACCTAACTTAAAATTAAATTAAGAAATGGAGGTGACTCCACAAATTTTCTAATTGATTAATTGTTGCAAAACTCATTTGAAGCCGTTCGGATAAGTTTCAAAATAAAAGAGTCCCTCGTGAGTACCTCGTACTCGGTTTTTTAGCAGACATCCCGGCGAAAATGAATGAAGTTATTCCCCATCTTTGTTAGTTTTGAGAATTGATCAAACATCTTACTAATTCAGTTGTCCCAAGGAAAAGACGAATATGATTTGGGAATCACACTATTTTAAGAGAAAACAACTAGTGCCATCGCTCATATCAACGGTTTCTTCATTTTGGCTGGAGGAGGCTTTTTACCAGGGAAAAGCCGGTACCATCATTTATATCTTGAAGCATCCCTTGGTTAACCAAAACAGAGGCCGTACCTCGTCTCTTAATAATCCACCACACGCCTTCATCCACCACACGCCTTCATCCACGCCGCAGAGTTTCCGCGGAAGAAAAACTATTTCTTTTGAATTAACTCTAAAAACCTTCTATGTATACTTGAATCTAGAGAAAAAACCTCAGTTGTTCCTAACGACAGCTGACGATAATTTTTTAAAGAACTTTTCTTCCCTTTCTTTTTCCTCCTGGTTACATTTTGTCACCAGATAGGGGAAATGGGAATTACAGTGTCATATTGAGGTTTGCTTCAGAGAACAAGGATAAATTCCTTCCACCCATTAATGGGGCTTTTATGGACATGAGAAAGGTCACCCATCCTAGAGTTAATTAGAGACGGAGTGGAACACGAAGGATCAGCCAAAGAGAGGATCTGTCTCCAAATAATGACTAGAAACTAACTTGCTATCTATAGACGGGCTTTAAAGTGCACAAGGAGTTCGAAACATCAACGACCTGACCATGACTAAAACCCTGGTCACCTCCCATAAGCCTAGAATATGCAACTAGATCCCCCTCTTCTTCTAAATTTGCATCAAAACCCTCTCCTTTATTTACGACATTCTCATCAAGAAGATTATCTACCAAAGCTTCTTTCTTCACAAAGTTGAAGAGAACATGGAAGGTAAATTTTAACTTACCTAGAAAGGGGATCGTCGAAGAGTGATCCAAAGGAAGTTGTTGTTGAAGAAACGAATCGGGCGTAATCTTATTCCCCAATTCTGAAGAAGTATCTGGAAAATCAAACCAAGCCGAGCAGGAAATAGGAAAATTATTCCTAAAATGACCAACTTCATGGAAAGATATGCATCTAAAAGGCACTCTCCAAAAATCTATCTGTCGAGTAAGAGAACCGTGATTCCAAATAACTTATACCTCTGCTGAATACCTTCAGAAGAGTCGAATTCAAATAAAACCACCGGTAATCTCCTATCCCCTACATTTAGTGTTTCATCCTCTATAAGAATAAACCTTCCTTCCTATGGAATTTGCCACCGACATAAAACCCCCCAAAAGACCAACATTGTAACGGAAACCCTAGTAATATTACCCATAAATGTCGTTTTGTAATGTTTTCCTTCCATGGGTCAAACCCAGTGTGTCATCTGAAGAAAACTAGCGAAACCTTTCCAATGCCCCAAAATCTATCTAGAATTATCTGCAGTGTCTCCTCGGTTAGAAAATGGAAACTCAGCCAACCCTTCATAAAAATATTGGCTCTTAGAGTGTAATTAATTAAACGCTTCCAACAACCTGTCATCCAAGAAACGATTTCAAGTATGGACATCTTAACATATTTGAACTGTCCGAATAAGGATCTGTTTGAAATCGCTAACACTATGTCGAAGGTTACATCGTTCCCTAACATGCACTAAATATTTTCTTTTCTATCCTTCTCTTGCTTTAGTTTTATCCTTTTTCATCCTCTACCTCTCGAGGACCCTTTATGACAAACATCCGCTTCAGCGGTGAAATCCTCTGAAGATACCTCCGGGGAATGGAAACCGTCATTGACACCATACCATTCTACAGCTTACCACATGTTTCTCCACCAAAAACTTGCAAAAACTCCACCAAAGCATGTGGATTTGTCCAGATGGCATGGGCCGAGACATGGACAAAGGCATGTGTTCATTCAGTCTTTGATACACACATCCCACCCGTAATGCAAGAGGTTCCCAAAATAGGGCAACCTTCCCTCGATCCCTCTAATGGAAACGCCCCACTTGAATCCTAGAAATCCCTTTTACCATATAACCCTCCACTTCATCACTCCAGCAAGGCATACAAAATACAACAAATCCCTTTTACCATATAACCCTCCACTTCATCACTCCAGCGAAGCATACAAAATACAACAGATTCCCAGATTCCCACTTGTTTTTCTTGGTTGGTACTAAGTTTTTTACAAACATCTAATAATAATAATAATAATAATCTATTTTTCCTTATTTAAGGTCACCGCCAAGCGAGACACCAAATTGGTATATGAGACCCCCTTGTTTGTGGGACAAGGGACCCCCCTCTACCCCCCTCTGGATTTGAACCCGTGACATCCTAAGAGGAAACACATGCTCTTAACCATTAGGCCCACTCATGCTCTAACAGTAACTACAAACATTAAAGAAAAGTAATAAATAAAAATGTTTTGTATTTTTATTTTTATTTTCTTTTAATATTGAACATATATAATCCATTTATATTAATTATATTTTAAGTGGACATATACTATATAGGGTACACATGTCCCCACTTGGATTATAAAAATCAGCCTAGATAAAATGTCTATAATTTCATATATTACAGAGTGGTGCACATTGAAGTAACTATAAAATGAAGAGAATACACATTGATGTGTCAAAAACAAGGTTTTATTAATTTGAAAAACAAATATTTAACTTGTGAAGACCATAACTTCTATATAAAAACTTGAATTGATGAATATAATATTTTATTAAAGAAATTGCAAAAATAAATAAAAATCCATTTCAAATGACAAAATAATTGCCCCAAAAAAAAGCACAAAATGAAAAGCAAAAAATGCAATTTGAGATACGAGATATGAAAATACCTATAAAAAATAAACACAAATGTAAAAATAAATACAAATAACATGTAAAAAGAATCTTGAAATAAGAAACAGTAAAAATAAAACATGCCTTTTAATTTACATAAATTAAAATACAAAAATACTCTATTAAAATTAATTTATATTTTTTAATTTATATAAATTAAAATAAATAAATTTTATTTTATAAAAATTAAAACAAAAAAAACAGAAGTGTTTCATACTTAAACTCTTTATATATGAAAAAATTAATGATTTTTTATCATCAATAACAACATCTTCATGTAAACCTTCATCCTAAATCATTAAAACCCCTTTCCAATTTTCCATCTGAAACTTTGATTCTTTCGATTTCCCTATTTTATAGTTTTACAAAAGGCCTTAACAAAATCTTTGTAGCTTCTATCCTTCATCTCATCTAATGAGAAAAATTCTCTAAATTAAAAAACACTCAAACAATTTTAATCCTATCAATTTCCCTATTTTATAGTTTTACAAAAAGCCTTAACAAAAGATTTGTAGCTTCTATCCTTCATCCCATCTAATGAGAAAAGTTCTCTAAATTAAAAAACACTCAAACAATTTTAATGGCTAAACTGAATAAACATTTTCAATTCCAACTTACCCTTCCTCTTTCCACTCCTTTTTCTTTTTACTTTAATTTCGCAATCATGACCCCACTTATTTATTAATCTTTTTTTCTATATCTATCGATTCTCTTCCCTTTGTCACTTTCTTTTACCCAACTCCATTCATGGATAATCAATGGAATCTTACTCAGCCAACGCTCCTCTTTTTATCATTATATGGTTATTTTTATCGTTGCTTTATATAGTTATTTTTTATCGTCTTTTTTTAACCAATGTTCTTTTTTTCATTTTTTATTTTTTTTCTATTTATTTATGTTTCATGAAGTTAAAGATGATGATTAACGTCCACTAAAATCCAACATAGTTCAATTGAATCTACTCTTTTTTTTTTAATTTTAAATTTTATAATCTATTTTAATTTATTTATTTTTATTACTTACACTTATAATTTTAAATCTTATAATGTATTTTAATTTATCTATTTTTATAACTTACACTACTTCTTGACCACTAATTTTACCTAATCTTTAAATTTTATAATCTATTTTAATTTATTTATTTTATGACTTACACCACTTCTTGATTTTACCTAATCTTTAAATTTTATAACATATTTTAATTTATTTATCTTTATGACTTACACTTCTTCTTGACCATAGTGGTCTTTAATAGCTAATTTCCCATTTCACTATTTAGTATGACTTTATATAATATAATGTTAAAGGAATAATTATATTATAAATAAATTTTAAATTTTAATTAAAACAATAAAGTAAAATTCATTTCAATTTATTATTATTTATTTATATCAAATATTCTTATATATAATTGACTATTCAGTGTGTCTTATGATAAATGAAATGAAGTATAAAAGAATCATTATATTATAGATCAATTTTAAATTTAAATTTAAATTTATTTCTAATTGAGAAAAATAATTATGTTATTTCAAAACACTTATCTATAAATTTGAAATAATGTATATAATGAATAAGGGTTTAATGCTTAAAAATATTTATCCCATATCATAAACAATAAGGTCTCAAAGCTAGTTGACTTAACCTACCTTAAAATGAAAATAAGAAATGGAGGTGACTGCACAAATTTCTAATTAATTAATTGTTGCAAAACTCATTTGAAGTTGCAAGTTTCAAAATAAAAAAGTCCCGAATACTCAGATTTTTGTAGACATCCCGGTGAAAATGAATGAAGTTGTTACCTATCTTTATTAGTTTTGAGAATTGATCAAACATCTTACTAATTCAGTTGTCGCAGGAAGAGACGAGTATGATTTGAGAATTGTTTTAAGAGGAAATACCTAGTGACATTCATTGTGGGTGGAATTGGTTTAAGATGAAACAACTAGTGGCATTCATTGTGGTTGGAATTGTTTTAGGAGGAAACAACTAATGTCATCATTGATATCAACGGTTTCTTCATTTTGGTTGGAGGAGTATTTTTACCAGGGAAAAGCGACTACCATCATTGATATCTTGAAACATCCCTTCGTTAACCAAAATAGATTCGGTACTTTACTATGGAGGAGATCATGACTATAGATTATATGGATATACAGATTCATATTGGGCTGGAAATTCCACACACAAGAAGAGCACCTCAGGTGTATGTTATTGTCTAGAATCTGTTGAGAATGTAGTTGTCATTGATGTCAAAGGTGTTCACAAATGACAAAGGAATAACCAACAAATATGGTAGCAAGATGAATTCAGCAATGACAAAAGGAAAAAGTTGAGTGTTTGAGTGAAGAGAGAGTGCGGAGTGGAGAGTGCAGAGACTGTGTGTGAACAAATTGTACGTTTGGTTAAATTGAATGAAGAATGGAGTCTACTTTGCAAGTATTTTATTCTCTCTATGTGTATGTGTGTATTTTGAAATCTGAGATAAGTATAGGAAATGAAAAATGTCGGTGCATAAAGAGTTGTGCAAAGGAATCGATCATTTTGTTGATCAATTCAATCACAGAGTTAAATATCTGCATCTTGGACAGATCAATGGTTGAAAAGGGATTTCACAATTAGAAGATGTTCCTCAGACAATCCTAAACCAATCGCCATATGAATGATGATCGTGCGGTGGATATTAAAGGTGGAATAAGATCAACAGCTGAAGAAGATTTAGCTGATAAAAGAGTGAGGAGGATAAAAGGTGAGTCAAGTTGCAAAATCAGAATTAATCCATGGAAATCAAATTGGGATCAACAACTAATATAGATCATTAAAACACATCGACAACGTGCAATGATTCCGCTAGGTGGAGTTGCGTGTTTTGGAAAACTTTTGATGTATGCAGAATTTTTATGAAATCCTCTTCATCATATTTGAAGTCCACCATTGATCTGGTGGGGAAACAGATCTCACGGTCCTTAAGGATTATGTTGATTCAACTAGTAAGGTGGTTAACATCATAGTTTGGATGCGAAATTTTAATGTAATCTGTTCTATAGCATTATTTGAAGTCCATCGTCGATTGGGGTAGATCAAGATCTAACATCCTTAGCTGATTTCATAGATTCAACTAGAAGGTGAGTTAATGTTCTGGATGGGAGTGAAATATCATTGAGAAATACTTTACTGACAACATGGATGATCCATATTAGTCAAGAGAAATTACGGAAGGCGATCTTGAGAATATCGACGACGGTAAATGATTTACGCACAAAGAAAAGGGGAGATCCACAAATCAGCATTAGATCATAGATCAATGGATAGAAGTGAACCCACAAAGAAATCAACGGTTCATATGAAAAAAAGGAGGAAAGAGGAAGATGGGAAATCAAGGTCTAGAATAATATGGGTTTCTGCAACCCGAAGTCTGAAAGACGGAAAGAGAAAGGTGAAAAGAGGAAGGCATAGAATTGTAAAACGATTGTGGTAAATGTCACATTTTCGCATTCTGCATCCCACAATCCGGAAGATCGACCGACAGAAAGACATCCATAAAATATTGATGGTGCATAAAGATTATTGAGCAAAGCAGAAGGTGGATAATTGTGAAAGAAATGTTTTGATTTTTTGAGAACCCGCATTCTGCAACCCGCAATCCAAAATATCAAAAGTTCGAAGACATCCATAAAAGATCAATGGTGCAGAAAAACTGATTTGAAAAGTGAAAATTGGGAAATTATATTTGGAAAAAGTCACATTTGATATCTGGTTTCCACCTCAGATCAACGGTCACAAAAAGCTTGAAGGATATTAAAGGTGTGGAATGGTTGAGGCGAAAAGCTGAGTGCAGAAAGACACTTTAATAAAATGTCATAGTTAGGTGATCCGTAGTCTAGGAGATCAACTATCACGAAAAGATTGAAGGAGATCAACAGTACAGAACAGTTGAGGGACACAGATAAGTGAGAAAAGACATTTTGAGAAATGTCACAGTTTGTAAATTTGCATATATCGCATCCTATCTTAGATCTACGGTCAGAAAGAAGCCCGTTATACAATCAATCACATAATATGGTTCTGGAGATGGATATTGTGAAAGGTCATGACTGGAAGATTAAACAACAAATCGATTAACAAGAAATTGTTTTAGTTATGTTGAAGAATCATGATGGAGGTAGATTGCACTATGGATCATTGTTAGAATGAGGAATTAAGCTCTCATGAAGAAGTACGATTGAAGATTAAAAGGACGCAATGGTGAAGAGATGCATCCATAGGAAACATAAAGGTATTTATACATAGATGGATAAGTGAGAGAAATCATCTCTATGGTCCGAATCATAGAAGAAGTAGCAAAGACCAGTGAGTGTGACAGGGATTGAAGGGAAAAGGAATCCAGAATATTACTAAAAACATATTATGGTGGCAAGGTGGCCCTAGGGAAGGAAACAGGCCTATAGGGGGTTGTAACCTCCTTCCAGCAACATATGGTAAATAGGGTGTAGTATAATCCTGTCACTTGAAGCTGAGAAAACCAAGGGGTCATATCCTCCTTCCATTGGTAGATGGTAAATAGAGTGTTGTAGCATCCTTTTAGTAGCAGTTGATAAACCAAGGGGTAGTAGCCTCCTTCCAATAGTTGCTGGTAAATAGGGTGTAATACCATCCTTGTCTGTAGCAATAGGAAAAACTATTTGTAAATAACAATTTTTCAGTAATATGAAGTATTGGTGGTTTAACCAATTGGGATTCCATGATAAATTTGTGTTCTATGTGGTATTATTAATTATATGTTTTAATAAGTAAATAAAAAATGGTTTTAAATTGTTAAAAGTAACAATACTTATTCATCCCCCCTCTCACTATTGATCGATATTTCAACAATCGGTATCAGAGTAGGTTCCTTGACCATAGTTTAACCAATGGAAGGTAGATCCTAATTAAAACCACTATGGATCAACAAGAAGGTTTAGCCACTAACGACCTCCATTTTTCACATGAGAAAATTATGCTTACTGGAGTGTGAGAATGCACTGTCATTTGATGTCCCTTGGATGGAAGGTTTGGGATGCAACTGAAAAGGAATATAAAATAGATGAATAAGCACCTACAGACAGTGTGGAACTAGGCCAATATGAAGTTAATGCAAAATCCCTAAATGCAATCCTGAGTGGGTTGACAAACTTTGTATTTGCAAAAGTTATGTGATGCAAGACTGCCAAACAAGCCTGGTATAAGTTAAAAATTATCTATGAAGGAGCATATAAAGTCAAGGAATCCAAGCTTCAGACATATATGTTGATGTATTTATAACTTCGGAATGTATTCACTTGTATATTTTATGTATTGTACCCCGATGTTTATTCCAGGAAGTATCTATAATGTAATTGATTCATGTCATGCCCGATGTTCCTATCGGGAGATTCAATAATGTAAAGTTATATAGGGTAACCCTCCTTATTGATCTGGGGTTAAAGTACCCGCAGTTGTAGGGCCCTAGGGTTATTAGACTCTAATAGGGAAGTTGGCCCTAGTGAGTTATTGTCAAGTCAGAA